>CM077159.1:5508998-5756498 GCA_039583875.1 Platanthera guangdongensis
CTTAGGTCTCTCTAACCGAACAACATAGAGATGGTACGGTTTCACCTGACTCATTGCTCACACCGCAACGTCAATTTAAGCCATATGCGCAGGTCATGCTTCCTTGAGTCCCAATCCGATCACACAATTTACATAACCCAGTTATGTGCAAGTTGGCTCCTAGGCCACCATGTTGGCAGAATCACGCATCTGCCCAGTTTTTCGGGTGCACCTCGGAGTTAGTCCCCCAAGGTTTCCTGTTGCAATCTACCGCGTAGAAAACTCGAAAAACAATCATCTGCGCGGAGTCTTCTCCGACCATTCATGCAATGCAACAACATCGATCCAGTCCAACTTGTCCGAGTAGGCTTCACACATCATGCCTATGTCCATTTATCGAATACGGACTCTACATGCAAAACAACGGGGACTATTCATGTCTACCCGAAGGAACACCTCAAACTCACCGCAAACTCGCAAGAGAGGGCTTCCTATGAAAGGGAAAAGAGGACTTCACATGTCCAAGATGAGAATCGTTACCCTAGCATTCCTCTTCGGCGCCATGAAGATCTATGCGGATGAAAAGCACCGCAATGTCCTCTCCTCCATAGATCCGAACTCGGCTTGCAATTTGGGGCTCCGAAGCTCCACCGGCAGCCGGATCTCTATTCCTTCTCCTTCCTTGCTCTCCCCTCTCTCTAGAACTTTAGAAAGAGAAAACCCAAGAGAAATGAGGGTTTCTAAACCCTATTCCCGGATATAACCTAACAAGAGCAGCCCTGAGTCATTGGATCCCAAAATAAGGAAACGGACGGCCATAATTCGCACTTAAAATCCACAACTTGGGCCGAACACGGCTTGTGGCACGCCCATGTCCAAGGCCGTGTGCCCCATTCGATGCCGAAACTGTCGCTTCCCGAAAAGAACACAGGCTCTCGATACGCCCATGTAAGGCTTGACACGCCCGTGCCATCCAGTATACGCCCGTGTACCCGGGCGTGTTCCTCCATCGACACAGGACCAACACCAACCTGAGAAGAACACGGGTACTCGACACGCCCGTGTCGAATTTGACGCGCCTGTGTTAGGCGGAACACGCCTATGCTCTAGGCCATGTTTCACCCCCGATATAACTCGGCTAACCACCCAAGTAGGACACGGCCTGGTACATGCCCGTGTCTCAGGCCGTGTTAGCTGTTCGACGAACGTCGACCCAATTTCGTCGACCACACGGCCGCCGCCGAACCCGAGCATGACACTGCCCTGGGACATGCCCGTGTCCCAGGCCGTGTGACCTCTACCAAGTCCCAAACTTGGCTCAAAGCGCCACCCGTCGCTCTTTTGAGTTTCAGGGCATTACAACTCTCTCTCTAAAAAGAATTTCGTCCCGAAATTACATAAAGGAAAAGATATAAACAAAACTTAAACAGTAGCTGAATGGAATAACTCCTGGTACTCCTCAAGTATGGTCTGCTCTCGCTCCCACGAGAGCTCCTCCCGACCGTAGTTATCCCAACTGTACAACCCCGTGTTCGGCGAGCAAGGCTGGGAGGAACCTGACAGATCGGGCTGGAGACAGTAGGCGAGCTCGGCAGCAGGGGAGCCTAGCCCGAGCTCGGCATTCGTCGACCAGAGATCTGCGATCGTCGACCAGAGATTGGTATTCGCCGACCCCGAGCTCGGCAGCCGCCGAGCTAGTCCCAGCTCGCACCCTGGCAGTGGAACTCGACAACAGTAGGCGAGCAGGACCTGCCGAGGTGGTCAAAGCTCCCCAGCTCGCCTGGATGAATGAGTTACTTTTTACTATTTTGCCCCCGCTAGTCTGCCCATAGCCCTTCAAAACAACGGAGTTTGGCTGTTGGCAGACCCGACCAAGGGTTTCCTGGTAATTTCAGGTCAGTTCTTTTGGTTATTGGCAGTCCAGATTTCAAAAGCTATAAATAGGACCCAAGGGGTGCCCCAAAGAGCATGCTTCCTGTGCCTCCCTGCTCCAATTTTCAAGTGCTTTCTGAGGGTACCTTAGCTCGGCTTCTATCTAAGGAGGGGAAGCGCTCTGAGATCTTCCGGGTTTGTGGTGGGACCTCCCCGCCGAGCCCTTGGGTCTGTTTCTCCTTGTCTTCCTTGTAGTTTTTCTTACAGGAGTGAAGTAGGTGCGAGACCACCCCTTCCCCAAGGGTCGAACTCCACAGGAGACCGGTTTTCGGTTTCAACATTTTGGTGCGGTGAGTGTGGAGAGTGGTCAGTGCAGAAAAGCTTCAGCGAGTTTGATGACAGGAGGGCAGGGATCAGACAGGCCGAACTCGCCGCCCCCCGCCTCTCGCCACAGTGGGGATGTTGGAAGATTTCAGGAACGAGGTACTGAGCCTCGTCAAGTTTGCACTCGACACGCAGGCCGAGTGCTCGACGCCGACAGTCCAGATCGTGGCCGCCCCCTCTTTGGGCGAGGACGCTCCCGACAGGCGAGCTGGGAAGGAGGTGGCCGAGGAAGGCCGGGGGTGCAAGCTCCCCGGGCACGAGCACTTCCCCGGCTCGGCAGGCCGAGGCCGGTTCGGCGAACTGGGCTCGCGAGACTCGCCGGCTCTCCCAGTGGGGGGAGGCAGTTCTTTCAGTGAGCTGGTCTCCTCAGATCCAGGTCCAGATGGGTTCAGGGAACCCGAGATGTCCTACTACACCGGGAAGGGAGACCCGGTCCAGCATGTGCAATGGTTCGAAGATGTAGTCTCCATCCGTCAGATGTCGGACGGATTCAAATGCCGACTCTTCGCTATCACCCTCAGGGATAAGACAAGGTAGTGGTTCCATCAGTTACCGGCCAGCTCCATCTACTGCTTTGAGGACCTGCACCGAGGGTTCATGCTGAGGTTCACTACCTCGAAGAAGAGGAAGAAGGAGTCTGAGTCCCTGTTCCACATCAAGCAGGGGGTGAACGAGACGTTGGGGAGCTACGTGGACCGGTTTCAGGAGGAGGTTACTCAGGTCCAGGAGATGCCGGGCCATAGTCTGATGATGGCCTTTACCCTGGGCCTGCAGCAGGGGTTCTTTCGAATGGAGCTGAAGAGAGTTCCCCCACTGTCCTATGAGAAGCTGATGGAGAGGGCGACAAGAGAAGTTGACGGGGAGGCGTCGAACCTGAAGTTTGCAAGGAAGCTGGTCAAGTGGGCCACGGAGGAAGAGAAGGAGTCGAAAGGAGGGAGAGGACAGGAGGAGAGAAGAGGAGAGCCTCGGCAGAGGGAACAAAGGCAGCTCCAGTGGCAGCAGCAGCCGAGATGGGGGCGTCAGGAGCCCGACAATCGACTAGGTTGGAGACCCGAGTGGCAAGGGCAGGGGCCACAGAGGGGATACCACGGAAGGGATCAATACCAAGGGAGGAAAGATCATTTCCACCCTCCAGACTGGAGGCATGCCCAAAGGCCCCAGCTTCCCGATCAAGAGGAGGCAATGACCATAGCCTTGGGGGCCAGGAGGGGAATGATGAGGAGGAGGAGAGAAGTGAGGGTGGAGTTGCTCTATTGCGACTTCCATCAGGAGGAGGGGCACACAACAGCCACGTGCCCAGAATTTCTTGAGATGAGAGGGAATAGGGAGCAGCAGCAGCAGCAGTAGGGGCGACAAGAAGTGAGGATTGAGGAGGTCCTGCCTCGGGCGGAGGAGGATCGTTGCGAAGGGCGGGTGGATGTTGGAACCCGAGGAGGGATCAGAGTGATCCACAGGGGGGTGGGGGTCGAGGCTTCCCGCAAGGCGAGCCTCCACACCATGTACCGCCGAAGCATTGCCTCCACTTCCCAGACCCCACCCCCGGAGGAGAGGATCACCTTCTCTAGAGGCGACATGCCGGATCACGAGGATCCGTTCTGTGATGCGCTGGTCATCAAGGCAGCCATCGAGAATTTCACCGTCTCTCGGATCCTCATTGACAACGGGAGCTCCGTCAACGTCGTCTTCAAAAAGGCATTTGACGCGATGAAGGTGGAGGCAAAGAGGGTGCTGGCCTCGAATGGACCCTTGTTCGGGTTTTTAGGAGAGAGGAAGGAAGTGGAGGGAGGAGTAGGCCTTCATGTTACCTTGGGAGGGCAGTCCAGGAACTGTAGGTTTGTCATCGTGGATGCCCCCAGCAGCTACAACGCCATCTTCGAGAGGCCCCTTATCAGCGCCTTCCACTGCGTCCCCTCGTCCTTCCACCAGTGCTTGAAGTTCAACACTGAGGGGATTCAGGTCCGGGTTAGGGGGGACCCAAAGGTGGCGCGGGAGTGCTATGTCACTGCGGTGAACACTATCTCCTGGTAGGAGGGAGCCGAGGAGATGGGGCGAAGGATGGAGGAGGCCGAGCAGGAAGCAGGAGGGGAGGAGCTGGAGATGAAGAACTACACAGAGGAGGAGGCAGCAGGAGGAGACATGGAGGTGGCCGAAGTAATCGCCGTAGGGGAAGAGATAGAGGTAGAGGTACCCATTCCGGAGGAAGGGGATGCTGAAGGATGGGGGGAGCAGTCCAGGCTAGAGGCAGCGGAAGAAGTGGTGGAGCTGTAGGTGCTCACCCGGGGAGGCAGGATGGAGAAGATCCGCGTCAGCGGGGGGCTGACCCCGGAGGACCAAGGCAGGATGCTGGAGTGCATCCAGAAGAACATGGAAATCTTCACTTGGAACGCCGCGGAGATGCAGGGGGTTGACGCGGATGTGGCCTTCCACCGCCTCAACTTGGACCCTGGAACACGCCCCGTTCAGCAGAAGAAGAGGTCCACTGCGGACAAGCTGGCGGATCCCATCCGGGAGGAGGTGGCGAAACTCCTCAAGGTCGGCTTCGTGTCCGAGATTCAGTACTTCGGCTGGGTCTCCAATGTAGTCATGGTAAAAAAAGGAGACGATCGGTGGAGGATGTGTATCGACTTTTCTTTACTTAATAAAGCTTGTCCTAAGGACTGTTATCCTTTGCCTCGAATCGACGCGCTGGTTTACTCAGCCGTCGGTTTTTCTGTAATGAGTATTTTAGATGCTTTTTCAGGTTATCATCAAATTAGGATGCACCCCCGGACATCAAGGATGTCTCGTTCATCACAGGGGATGGATGCTATTGTTACAAGATGATGCCCTTCAGGCTGAAGAATGTAGGGGCAACCTACCAGAAAATGATGGATAGGGTATTCAAGGAGCAGAAGGGGAGGAATTTGGAGGTGTATGTAGATGACCTCATGATCAAAAGTCGGGATGTGGACTCCCACCTCCGGGACCTAGAGGAGACCTTTGCAACCCTGCGCAAGTATAAAATGCGGTTGAATCCCCTAAATGTGTCTTCGGGGCTAGCAGGGGAAGTTCTTGGGGCACCGCCTCACCCCCGCGGGGGTCGAGCCGAATCCAGATAAGGTCAAGGCTATCTTGGAGCTGGGGGTGCCACAGAATGCTAAGGAGGTCCAACGGCTGACGAGGAAGCTAGCAGGGCTGAGTAGGTTCCTCTCCCGGGCAGGAGAAAAGTGCTCCCCCTTCTTCAAAACGCCGAGGGGTGATCAGAAGTTCGAATGGACCAAGGAGTGCGAGGAGGCGTTCCAGGCCCTCAAGATGCAGTTGACTCAGGCTCCGCTACTCCAAGGGCCGAAGGAGGGGGAAGACCTATTTTTGTATCTCGGGGTCGGGGCAGAGGCCTTGAGCTCCGTCCTAGTTCGTGAAGAGGGGAAGAAGCAGCTCCCTATCTATTACGTGAGCCTGGTACTGAGGAAGGCCGAGCTCCGGTACCCGATTTTGGAAAAGCTAGCTTTCTCCCTGATCGTCTCAGCCCGGAGGCTGCGACCCTACTTCCAGGCACACTCAATCTGAGTAGTGACTGACCATCCCCTCCGTAATATCTTTGAGGGGGTGGAGCATTCAGGCAGGCGGACCAAGTTGTCGGTGGAGTTGAGTGAGTTCGACATCTCATTCGTTCAGCGGCTCTCGATCAAAGCTCAAGCGATGGCCGACTTCTTAGCTGACTATGTGATTGAAATGGTGGAGGAAGAGCTCACCCGCCCGACTCCTTGGAAGGTGAAGGTAGACGGCGCCTCGGGGAGGCATTCCCTAGGAGTGGGGGTGATCCTGGAAATCCCTCAGGGGACTCGAATTGAGCAGACGGTGGTGGTTCACTTCCACATTACGAACAATCAGGCCGAGTACGAGGCCG
Source organism: Platanthera guangdongensis (assembly GCA_039583875.1). Taxonomy (NCBI): domain Eukaryota; kingdom Viridiplantae; phylum Streptophyta; class Magnoliopsida; order Asparagales; family Orchidaceae; genus Platanthera; species Platanthera guangdongensis. The sequence goes on from CM077159.1 coordinate 5,515,120, forward strand.
TGATAGCAGGGCTACGCCTGGCCAGGGAGCTGGGGGTGTTGGACATGGAGGTCCTCACCGATTCCATGGTGGTAGCTTCCCAGATCAACGGGGAGTTTGAGGCAAGGGAGCCCACCCTGTGATTATACTTAGCCAAAGTGAAGGGGGTCATAGACACTTTTCAAACCTTCTCCATCCGACACGTGCCCAGGGAAGAGAATGAACAAGTCGACCAACTAGCAAAGCATGGTCCCCAGGTGGGGGGCACCATCACCGACCTGTTCCGCCCCTCCATCGAAGAGGGGGAGCTCATGGAAATTGATCAACAAACTTCGTGGATGGACCCAGTTGTGACTTTCCTCTGCACGGGAGAGTATCCGGAGGGGGCAGATAAGAAGAAGCTAAGACACAAGTCGGCATACTACCTCCTCCAGGACGGGCAACTGTACAGGAAGACACTCTCAGGGATGCTGGATCGTTGTGTGGCTGAGGGAGAGGTACAAAGGATCTTGAAGGAAGTCCACTCCGGAGAGTGTGGGAGCCACTCCGGTAGTCAGACCCTGGAAGGAAGAATAGTCAGGCAAGGGTATTTCTGGCCCACCATAGGCCAAGACGCCACAGAGTTCTCAAGGAGATGTCATAAGTGCCAGCTGTTTGCCCCCTCCAGCTACAGCCGGCCCAGCGACTCAAAAGTATCACGACCCCCTGGCCCTTCGCCATTTGGGGAATGGATTTGGTTGGGCCGTTCCCCCAGGCCAGCGGGCAGAGGAGGTTCCTCCTGATAATGATCGACTACTTCTCCAAATGGTTGGAGGTGAAGGCGCTGGCCAAGGTGACTTCACAGGTTATCAAGAACTTTGTCTGGGGGGAGATCATCTGCCGCCATGGGCTGCCCCAAGTTATCATCACGGATAACGGGCCCCAGTTCGCCAGCGCTGAATTCACCAGCTTCTACGAGCAGCTTGGAATTGACCTCAGGTTCGCCTCAGTCCATCACCCCAGGAGCGACGGGCAGGTGGAGGCCACAAATAAGATCATCGTCAACCTCCTCAAGAAGAAAGTGGAGAATTTGAAGGGGAGCTGAGTTGAGCAGCTTCCCGCGGTTCTTTGGGCCCTAAGAACCACCCCCAACATGGCTACTGGAGAGGCCCCATTCAAGCTCTCCCATGGGTGCGAGGCAGTGCTCCCCGTGGAATTTGAAGTCCAAACACCTCGAGTCGTTGCGGCCAAAGAGGGCCGAGAGGAATGGCAAGAGGAGAACGAGGAGGAGCTGAGGCTCTCCCTTGACATGGTGGAAGAGCTGAGGGACCTTTCCGCTATCCGACATGAGGAGGTGAAAAGAAGAATGGCCAAGTACTTTGACAAGCTCGGTGTCATCCTTGGCCTCGAGCAGATCCCGCTGTCAGGTTCTCACCTAGCTGACATGGCCGGAAGTCACTCGATGGAATGTGTTTGGACCCCGAGCAGATCCCGCTGCCAGGCTCTCACCTAGCTGGCAGGGCCGGAAGTCACTCGTTGTCATCCTTGGCCTCGAGCAGATCCCGATGTCAGGCTCTCACCTAGCTGACAGGGCCGAAAGTCACTCGATGGAATGTGTTTGGACCCCGAGCAGATCCCGCTGCCGGGCTCTCACCTAGCTGGCAGGGCCGGAAGTCAGTTGGTGTCATCCTTGGCCTTGAGCAGATCCCGCTGTCAGGCTCTCACCTAGATGACAGAGCCGGAAGTCACTCAGTGGAATGTGTTTGGACCCCAAGCAGATCCCGCTGCCAGGCTCTCACCTAGCTGGCAGGGCCGGAAGTCACTCGGTGTCATCCTTGGCCTCGAGCAGATCCCGCTATCAGGCTCTCACCTAGCTGACAGGGTCGAAAGTCACTCGATGGAATGTGTTTGGACCTCGAGCAGATCCCGCTGTCAGGCTCTCACCTAGCTGACAGGGCCGAAAGTCACTCGATGGAATGTGTTTGGACCCCGAGCAGATCCCGCTGCCAGGCTCTCACCTAGCTGGCAGGGCCGGAAGTCAATCGGTTTCATCCTTGGCCTCGAGCAGATCCCGCTGTCAGGCTCTCACCTAGCTGACAGGGCCGGGAGTCACTCGGTGGAATGTGTTTGGACCACAAGCAGATCCCGCTGCCAGGCTCTCACCTAGTTGGCAGGGCCGGAAGTCACTCGGTGTCATCCTTGGCCTCGAGCAGATCCCGCTGTCAGGCTCTCACCTAGCTGATAGGGCCGGAAGTCACTCGATGGAATGTGTTTGGACCCCGAGCAGATCCCGCTGCCGGGCTCTCACCTCGCTGGCAGGGCCGGAAGTCACTCAGTGTCATCCTTGGCCTCAAGCAGATCCCGCTGTCAGGCTCTCACCTAGCTGACAGGGCCGGAAGTCACTCGATGGAATGTGTTTGGACCCCGAGCAGATCCCGCTGCCAGGCTCTCACCTAGCTGGCAGGGCCGGAAGTCACTCGGTATCATCCCTGGCCTCGAGCAGATCCCGCTGTTAGGCTCTCACTTAGCTGACAGGGCCGGAAGTCACTCGATGGTGTCGGCCTTGAAATTGCCAGGAAACGGGGGGGGGGGGGGGGAAGGTTCTGTACAGGCGAGTTTGGACTCGCCGACCCCAGCTCGGCATCAGCAAAGAGGAGGCGAGCCCGGGCCTCGCCGAAGGAAGGCGAGCCAGGCCGGGGCACTTCGCCCTTTTACCTGTTTTCCTTAGAAGATTTTCCATTCTCTTTAAGTTCAACCCGGATGGCTCGCGGGCGAGTTAAAGTGGTGCGACAAGGGCGGGGAGCACCCTGATCCCGAATCGCTTGGGGCTCGGCGAGCACTCAAAACGTACCAACTCGCGGGCGCGCACTCATGACTACCCTAGTCGCGGAATCTGTCTCGGAGAGGTCGCGTGGGAAAGCACTCGCGGGTATTCGGAGCATAACAAACAAAGTACAAAGAAAAAGGGAAAAGAAAAGTGGCACGGGTATGATCAAAAACTTTCTTTCATTAAGCAAGTGTTTACAAAAATAGTTACAGGGGGCTCGCCTCGGCGAGTAAATAAAAAAGGAAAAGGGAGAAAGTACAAGCTACCCTCAGGCCTCGCCCCCCCACCGGACTGGTCCTCGCCTTCACCCGACGGATCCTGGAAGCTCTTCCCGAACATCGCATCCAAGCTGTCTTCCTTCTCGCTGGGTGGCGTTGCCAGGAACAAGCTCGGCATCAGGTCCCGGGATGAGATCCCCTCGCATCCCTCCACCAGCACCCCCGAGTCCATCATCATTTGGAGGGTGCACTCGGCAGCTTGGATGGAGTTGATCCGCAGTCTCTCGGCGAGGTCGGCCTCGCCAAAGATCCGCGGGCTCTTGTAGGGGAGGGTAGGGTCGATGTCGTGGGGCGGGAAGAAGATCTTCGCCTGGCGGCGGACCTCGCTGAGGAGGTGCTGTTTCTCCTCCTTCAGCTTCGTGTTCGCGCCCTCCAGCTTGGCGAGGCGTGCGCGCAGCTGGCTGATCTCCTCCCCCTGCTCAGCGTTGCGAGCCTGAAGCTCTACTACATCTTTGGCATCCTGGTAAAGAGAAAATCCAGTCTGGTATCAGCGCAAAATGTTCTAAGTGAAAGAGAAGAGTAGTGCTTGGCACTTACCAGCCCGCCGGCGGCTTGGGCGAGTAGACCCTCCGCTATGCCGAGTTGCCTCGCCTGGTCAGCGACCTTATCCTTGGCGAGGTCATGAGCCTGCTTAGCCTTTTAGAGTTGGTGGCTGAGGGCAAAGCTGCAGCGTGCCAGCATATGGTGGAGCTCCAGGGTCCGAAGATGGGCCTGCAGACCCTCGTGGCTGAGCTGCCGGAGGGACATATACTTGTAGGCCTTGGCATCCTCGCGGCCATAAAGGCCGAAGCTGAGGGTGTAGACATGGCCGGTGGCAGGCTCGTGGTCATGCCAGGAGGGGTGCAGGGTGGAGATGGAGACTCGATGAGCGAGCTCATCCCAATGCAGCATGGGCTCGCCCGCTGAGTCCTTCCACCGCCCGCCGAAGTTGAAGAGGAGGTGTTGCTTCGGCGTCGCGCGCTCGCGGGCTGCCCTCTTCGCCGATGGAGGAGGGGAGATCGCTGCCGTGGAAGACGAGCTGATGTATTTGGGGCTGGGCCATTGATGTTGTTGTTGTTGTTGCCCCCGCGGAGCCAACAGGGCCCTCCGCATCTTCTTTAGAGGTCTTTGGCGGTGTGGCGGGTTCGACCCCGCGTCCTCAGGTCGCCTCTTGCTGGGAGAGGGTTGGGAGAGGGCTGCCTCATCTTGCCAGGCCTCCGCTGCCGCCTTCTCGCGGGCAAAGGGGTCCGGGTGCGACCCCGGATCCGCAAACGGTGGGTTCGCAGGAATAATCTGCTCCCCTGCAAGGAAAGTACTTGAGAAAAATTAGAATTGGTTCCGTAACAATATGACGAGCTCGGTGATCGGGCGAGCTCGGCAAGATGAGGAGAGAACAATACCTTCGCCATGTAGAATATGGGGAAGCGCGTCAAGGCCCCTCCACAGGAAGGCGACCTCAAAGTCTTTGTGGAGGAAGTACTTGTGGAGCTCGGCGTCGTTGCCCGACACGGCAGGGGGACGATAAACTTCCTCGCCTTTTTTGCTGGGGCAAGTAGGGGATATTGCCGAGATCGCCCTTGATGAAGGCGATCTTGGTCATCCAGGTGTGATGCTTGTTCGCGATCTCGCGAACCTTGATCAACGAGCTGCCGAAGTAGGCGATCCCATCCGGCGTCGCCTTGTAGGAGAACAGCTTCCTGAACACTGTCAGGTTGAACTCGATCTTCTCCCGCCGGAGATAGATCGCGAATGCCACCATCATTGCGACGATGTTGGAGTTCAGCTGGGCGGGAACCGCGCCGTAGTATTTCAAGATTTGCCGGATCTCCGGCCAGAGGGGTAGGCGTAACCCCACCTCGAAATGCGAGATGGGGAAGGTGAGCTCGTTCTTGTAGAACGTGTTGATAGCATCCCCCTCCCCCGGCCCGCGCGCCTCGAAACCCGGCGGGACATACGCGGCCTTGAATTCCGCGAGCTCCGCCTCGCTGGTGTGTCCATTGAAGAAGCAATAGTCTGTGAAGTGCTGCGCGCACTTGGAGCGGCCGTCGGCATCTGGGTTGGTCTTACCCATGATTGCAGAGGAACGCATGCAGCGCGAGCAGGAAGAGAAAGAAGCACAGAGAGGGAAAGAAAGTAATAAAGGCACAGTACGGGGTAGGTGAGGGGGGGGGGGGGGCTATTTATAGGAAAAGAAATCTGGGGTAGACCGTCCAATCGGCTCAGCTCGCCGCCCCAGCTCGCCACCCCAGCTCGCCACCCCAGCTCGCCACCCCAGCTCGCCGACTTCCGGCGCATCCCAACCAAGGCTAAGTTAAACATTGCAGTGCATTATTTGAATAACATATCCAAGAATATTCTAAAAGCTACTTATTACAGACAATGTTTAGGAATGAAAAAGCAGGGCGCGCGAGCAGGGAGGGCATCGGGATGCGAGTACCAGTCGGCTCAGAGAAGGAGCCGCTCACTTACCTCCCCCGGCCTCGCGACCCCCGCCCCCCAGACTGCCGCGCGCGGAGCAGCTCGCGGATCCTTCCCGAGTTCCTCTGCGCCATCGAGAGGTCATCATCTATCTCGTCCAGTAGTCGTGAGGGGGACATCAGCTCACCAGCCTGGGCGCTTCGCACCTCGTCGGCGAGACGCATGTAGTCGCGCTGTAGCGCCTCGTTGACCCCTTACACCTCGCGCAACCCGCATACTAGCTTCTTGAGGAGCTTGACCTCCCACCTTGTCAGCTCACCTTGATCCACCTCAGGACCCAAGTAAGAGTCTAGCGAGCTTGGGGAAGGGAGGGGAGAGTAGTGGGCTGCCCGCGAGGATTCCTCGGCAGCGGATTGGCTGGGAAGAGCTGTGAAGACAAGTGTCAATGAGAAGGGAAACACAGAAAAAACTCATGTGGCAAGAATTCGAGCAAGATTGACCTGACGAGCTCAGCAGCTCAAAGGAGATGTGGGGAGGGATTAACCTCAGATCCTTCCCGCGACCTGGGCCGCGATTCCCCGGCGAGAGGAGCTCGAATCCCGGGGTGGGAGTAGTTCCCAGACCCGCCCCCGCGACCACGACAGTTTGGCGAGGAGGGGAGGCGCGCACTGGCGAGTTCGGCCTCTGCAAGATCACATGAAGGATCCCAAAGAGAAGAGGCGGGTCCTGGGGACGGTTGCCCGGTGCCGTGAACCGTGAGTCCGCGAGAGTCGTCTCGTCCCGCGGTGTGGGCTCTCGCGGCGCGACCCCCCCGCCATCTGGTTGATCGTCCGGGTCGTCGCCGACTACGACAACCTCTCTATCCTTCTCAAGAATGGTTCGGGTAGAAGAGCCGGTATCGCGCTCCAGGGCGGCCCTCAAGTCGTGGTAAATAGGCTCGGCCATCTCAGGGAATGACTTTGACCTCTTGGAGCCGGGCTCGGCAGAATCAATTTGAGGAGCTTTGGCATTGACCGTCATCAGGGCGGCTACGCGAGCTGCGGAAGCTTGGCGAGCTCGGTCTATGCGCTCTTGGATCTCCTTGGGAAGAGGCATCTTGGCAGGGTTAGAGCAAAGGGAATGACAAGAGTCAGGCAGGTGAGCAGGTGCACATATATATAGCCACAGGTGGACCCCACCCGAAGATTCCCTCCAACTCGCCAACCTGCGCTCGCTGCACACCTGGGGTTGGATGTTTCTTTCCGAGCTTTTGCAAGCTCAAAAAGAGCGGGGATTGTGTACAACCCCGTGTTCGGCGTGCAAGGCTGGGAGGAACCTGATAGATCGGGCTGGAGACAGTAGACGAGCTCGGCAGCAGGGGAGCCGAGCCCGAGCTCGGCATTCGTCGACCAAAGATCGGCGATCGTCGACCAGAGATTGGTATTCGCTGACCCCGAGCTTGGCATCCACCGAGCTAGTCCCAGCTCGCACCCTGGCAGTGGAACTCGGTAACAGTAGGCGAGCAGGACCTGCCGAGGTGGTCAAAGCTCCCCAGCTCGCCTGGATGAATGAGGTACTTTTTACTGTTTTGCCCCCGCTGGTCTGCCTATAGCCCTTCAAAACAGCGGAGTTTGGCTGTTGGCAGACCCGACCAAGGGTTTCCTGGTAATTTCAGGTCAGTTCTTTTGGTTATTGGCAGTCCAGATTTCAAAAGCTATAAATAGGACCCAAGGGGTGCCCCAGAGAGCATGCTTCCTGTGCCTCCATGCTCTAGTTTTCAAGTGCTTTCTGAGGGTACCTTAGCTCGGCTTCTGACTTAGGAGGGGAATCGCTCTGAGATCTTCCGGGTTTGTGGTGGGACCTCCCCGCTGAGCCCTTGGGTCGGTTTCTCCTTGTCTTCCTTGTTGTTTTTCTTGCAGGAGTGAAGTAGGCGCGAGACCACCCTTTCCCCAAGGGTCGAACTCCACAGGAGACCGGTTTTCGTTTTCAACACCAATGGACCTTGACCTTCCTGATTTCCTTGTTACGCAATCGCTTGACTTCCGAGTCCTCAATGCGAACGGGCTTGACCTTCGTCGTCAATCCAACATCAACTGGTACTTGATCGACTGCGATCACCTGCGAAGGCTCTTGCACCGCCTTCCGTAGCACCGATATGTGGAATACGTCGTGTAGACCACTTAGTTCCACAGATAGCTTCAATCGATAAGCTGCTTCACCAATCCGCTCCAGAACTTCAAACGGTCTAAGGTAACTCAGGCTTAGCTTCTTCAAGCACCGTACCCGCGAGACACCCTTGAACGGCTTAATCCTCAAGTACACCCAGTCGCCGACAACGAACTCAACGTTAATATGCTTGGCGTTATAGTACTTAGCTTGCCGGTCCTGAGTGATTAGCAATCTTTCTCGAATCGTTCCAACCAATGACATTGCATCTTCCACCTCTTGCTGCTTGTATAGCTTTGACTCACCCATTTCCAACCACGATAACGGCGCACGACATCTTCTCCCTAAAGGGCCTCGAAGGGCGCTATCTGAATGCTCGCTTGGTAGCTATTGTTGTAGGCGAATTCCACCAAGTATAGTGAACTTCCCACTATTTTCCGAAATCCAGAACGCACATGCGAAGCATGTCCTCCATCATCCTATTAACCCTCTCGGTCTGACCATCCGTCTGTGGATAAAAGGTTGGGCTAAAACTCAGCTTTGTTCCCAACATCTGTTGCACCAACCTCCAATCATTGGATGTGAAACACCATCACAGTCACTCACGATGATGCGAGGCACACCTTGAAGCCACACAATATTGTCCACATAAAACTTTGCCAATTTCTCCACAGAATCATCCTTCCTATGCAGAATGAAGTACAACACTTTCATCAAACGATCTACGACCACCCAGATGGCGTCGTTTCCCTTCTGCGACCTTGGCAAACCATGCACAATGTCCATAGTAATGTCGTCGAACTTCCACTCCGGAATAGACAAGGACTTCAAGAAACCTCCAGGCTTCTGGCACTCCGCCTTCACTAAGGCGCATGTTTGACACTTCGCCACGTACAGTGCCACATCCTTCTTAAATCCTGGCCACCAGAACAATTTCTTCATATCACGGTACATCTTCGTGCTCCCCGGGTGAATTGAGTACTTGGTATGATGATCCTCGTACATCAATTCCACCCACAGTTTGCCCACACTCAGGAAGAACAAACGACTGTCCTTCCATAGCAATCCATCCATAACCTCAAATTGTGAATTTGACCCATCCAAAGACTCAACCATGATTTACTTCATGCGGTCATCCAAATCCAGAGCATGCCGAATCCAATCAGCTAGGTCACACTGAACTTCAGTCTAGTTCAATAGCGCTTCGACTCTAGATTGCTTGTCTACGCAAGAGATCTCCAATGCCTCCAACTCCCTAACCAAACACTCGCCATGGACCGACAGCCAGTTGGCTTGAGCTAGGGCCCTGCGACTCAATGCATCCGCAACTACATTGCCTTTCCCAGGCACATAATGGATCTTGAATGTATAGTCCCCCCCGGAACTCCATCCATCTCCGCTGTCGCATGTTCAGATCATTCTGATCCAACAATTATTTCAGGCACTTGTGGTCGGTATAGATATCAACCTTCACCCCATACAAGTAATTCCTCCACAGCTTCATGGCAAATATTACGGCCGCTAACTCCAAGTCATGGACCAGATAATTCCTCTCATGCACCTTCAGCTGACGCGTGCCATACACTATCACACTTCCATGCTGTAGTAGGACACACCCCAATCCACTGCCCGAAGCATCGCTGTAGATCTCAAAGCCTTCGGTCCCACTCGGCATACTCAGCACAGGCGCCGTGGTCAACCTACTCTTCAACTCCTCAAAAGCTCGTGCGCACTCCGTCGTCCAAACAAACTTCTACTCTTTCCTCGTCAGAGTCGTGAGGGGTAACACTATCCGCGAGAAGTTCTCCACGAAGCGCCTGTAATAGCTGGCAAGCCCCAAAAAACTCCGGACTTCCATTACCGAAGACAACACAGACCACTCTCGTATAACAACAATCTTTGTCGGATCCACCGCAATGCCCTCTCCACTGACTATGTGAACAAGGAACGCTACTGAGGACAACCAAAACTCGTATTTGGAGAACATGGCGTACACTTGGTTCCTCTTTAGAGTCTCCAACACCAAATGCAGATGCTTAAAGTGATCCTCCTCACTCTGCGAGTACACCAATATATCGTCGATGAAGATGATCATAAAGTGGTCTAGGTACTCCCTGAAAGTCCTGTTCATCAGATCTATGAACACTGACGGCGCATTAGTCAGCCCAAATGGCATGACCGTAAACTCATAATGCCCGTATCTCGTACTAAAAGCTATCTTGGGGATATCACTTTCCCTTATCCTCAGCTGATAATACGCAGACTAAAGATCCAAATTCGATTACACCGATGACCCGACTAACTGATCGAACAGATCATCAATCCTTGGGATCAGGTACTTGTTCTTCTCCGTTAGCTTGTTCAGTTCTCGATAATTGATACAAAGTCTTAAGCTTCCGTCCCTTTTCTTAACAAAAAGGACCGGTGCGCTCCAAGGCGATGAACTTGGACGCACATAACCCTGCTCCAACAACTTTTGAAGTTGAACCTTCAGCTCCGCCATCTCCTTAGGCAATAGCCGATACGGGGAGCGTGACACAGGTTTCGCACCTGGCACTAGCTTGATGATGAAATCAATCTCCCGTTGAGGTGGGGATCCAGGAAGATCGCCAGGGAACACATCAGGGTACTCGGATACCACCGAAATACTGTCCAACGTAGGCTTAGGCTTCGAAGACTCCACTAGCATGAAGAACAGCTCTGCACCAGCATGAACCGCCTTAACCACCTGAAGAGCAAATATCAAAGTCTTGCTCGACCCCTTTTCAAGCCCGTAAAAGTCGTCTCACGACCTGTTCCCAACTTGTCCTCCTTGCGACTACAATCAATATAAGCTTGCTGCTCCGAGAGCCAGTCCATACCAAATATCACGTCGAATTCCACTAGCGGCAATAACGACGCTTGCAAATCAAACTCTTGACTCCTAAACCATACCTGAACGCAACAGACTCTATCCGTGCACATTGAGCCCATTAGACAACAACACATCCAATTTGTCTTTTGCCATCGAAGAAGGTACTTTGATGCGCGATACAAATCCTTTGGGCAAAGAGGAGTGCGAAGCTCCCGAATCGAACAGTGCTCTTGCCGGATTATCACAAAACAAAACGAAGCCTATACAAGCAGTGGTGAGGCAACACTTGCAAGGTAACAAGTATTTAAAACTAACTTGCTATAGATTTAAGCCTTACCTATCACCACGTCCGCTCTAACCGTCTCGGGAAAAGTGTCCCGGCTTCTCATAATTATAGCACGCGCCCAGGGTTCGTCTTGTAGTTGCCCCCGAAGCACCGGAAGAAGGGGCTGGACCAAAAGTCCTAGACTTCTTATAGAACCTACAATAACCAAACTTCGAAGTAGTCGGTACTTTGAACTCCGTATCCTTTGCACTAGAGTCCTTAACTTCTCCTGACATAGCTTTCATTGTCTTCTGAGTATCATCCCGACAATCTCGGGCAAAGTGCCCTTTCTTGCCACAAGTATGACAAGTGTAAGTAGCTTTGCTAGTCGATGATCTAGCCCCATTTTTCAGCATTCTGTGCAATACAGCTCTTATAGGGCTTGCAGAGTTCGATACTCTTCTCACTTGCATCTAGTGAGTCTTCCTCAAATCTACTTCCAAAGATCTAGCCGACTCCACCAAGTCTCGGAATCACAATAATTTTGGTCCTAGTAGTAGAATTCGCAGCTCGCCACGCAGACCATTATAAAATCTATCGACTATAGACTACTCGTTCTCCAACTCAAAGCATGGGTAGCGGCTTAACATAAGAAATGCTTGCAAATATTCATCAACTGAGTGCGCTCCCTGCACTAAACCCATGTTCAACTGCTGACCCGATGTTCTACTAAGTGTCATTTGCTCCATCACACCACCCGACGTTGAAGCCACATCAGGGACAAAGGGTTGCACATTCCTTCCATGCTGTGCATTAGTCACAGCGAACACCGCTTCAACGACCCTTCTTATGGTTTCAAACGAAGGAGGGGTCTTGAGCACGTCACTTGGTGCACTATATTCCTCAAAAAGTGAGCGTTCTGATGGCCTTACACCACTCCTGGTCACATGTAGTCGCACAAAACACCGTTAAGTGACCAAACAAAATTACAAAAAGCAATTATAGGAACACGCATGTTCCTCAAAAATGTGTATTTTCATTCCTAAGTAGACATTCATGGGTTCATTTTATGTTATAACGGTGATGCACACACATGTGCACACCACCCCTTAAAAGAATTTGTCCATGAATTCATTTAAGTTGACCGAAATGAGTAGTCTGATAACAAATTGTTACACCCCTATCCATCACATAGCATTTAGCAGTAGGTCCGGCCGGAGCCCGACGCCATATACCACAGACAGACCGGAAGGTTACGCAATGGAAACCATCCTGCCAATAACTAACGTCCTACACAGAGTACATTCTAGCGGAAGCTATTTAAAAGTTGTAATAATAAGAACCCAGCCAACAACATGATTGTCCACTATAGAAACCCAACATGAATGAATGTACAAATACACAAGTACATGGCCTTATGACTTACAATAGTTTTCTCAAATTTAAGTGTCTTCCAAATCTCGGCATGTAGGCCGGCCATACATGAGAATAAAAGAAAACACTCCAAATTAGGCCTTCGAGGGCCGGCTCAGCAACAAGGGCGCTTGCCTGCTATTTGCCACTCGGCTCTGCAGTACCTGCAAGCAACAATCCACCGAAGCGGTGTGATTGTCTCTTAGATATCTGCAAGGAGAAAATAACCAAACTAACAATTCATCAAGGCAAGTATACCTATCGAAATGCAGCTAGGGGACACAAGTGTCGTATTGAAATCCGGGAATAGTTGAGTAAGCTTACTCACACGAAATCTATTATTTTATCGACGGAAAAATTAAGTTTTTTAGAAGAAAGCTAAACGTGCTAAAAGAAGAGAACTACTTGCAATGAAAGTGAGCTACTTGCATGAAAAGTTAAAGAGAGCTAAAAGAGCGATTAACTTAAGCTTAGTAACGATGAAGGGGAAAATGCACTCGATCAGAAATCACCTTGGCAAGAGTGGTTAGAAAAATACGATAAATAAACCTAAGCTAATTAGGGTAAAGGTCCTTGACCGTGGAGGTTCCATGAATATTGACACGCTTCTCTCGAAGGCCGTGCCTAACTGAGTTTAGGAAGGTCCGACCGACTCTCGCCTAAATCGGAGGCCTAAAACTCGCTTTACGCGGTGAACCCCGCTATTGGATTTTACTCCAATCCGGGAGATTTGAACGTCTGCCTCTCTCGAGGGGTGCGAACAACTCCCTTTACTCTTGAGTGCTCATTTCAAACTTTCGGCCTCTCGGCTAGCCCAGAATGAAAGCAAAGGTGGAGAGTATATATCGATGATATACCTCCAACCCGTGATAAATCAAGAGTAATTCAAAGCTAAACCCTAAAAAAAAGGTAAGATTCAAAGCATCATAACCTAATCACTCGAACCTCGGATCATTAAGATCGAGTACATGGAGGATTAGTTAATCATGGTGAGGTGGAAGAAGGGGGATAAGTAGAAGAAGAAAATGAAAACAGAGCAGAAACGTAAAAGAAAACAACACTTTTTATTAATGGAAACAGAGATCTTACAGCTTGAAAACTAGAGATTACAAGTGCATGGAAAATAAACTACACTATTATTAGCATCATACTACAGAAAGAAGCTAGGAGCTAATACAGGAAAAGCATAAAGCTAGGGCTACGAACTAAAAATGAAAAGACATGCTTAAAAAGTTCAAAAATACAAAGGACAGAACCTCCCCTCTCAATCCGAAAAGTGTCCCTGAACCCTTAGAGTTGGGCTCTATTTATAGAATTTTTCGGGTCGGGTCACGCCCCCCGGTCACGCCCTGGTCGGGCGTGACCCTGGGGCGTGACACATTCGGCGCGACTTTTTCGGGCTGGAATTGAATCCTGACGAAGTAGTTGAGGTACACGCGCACAAGTCACGCCCTGGTAGGGCGTGAACCTGGGGCGTGTTCTTTGCGGCGTGACTTTGTTGAGCTGAAATTGAATGCTGGAGGTGACGGGCGGAATTGCTGAAGTACACGCCCATATGTCACGCCCGGGTCAGGCGTGACCCTGGGGCGTGACACTTTCGGTGCGACGGTGGAGCGGGAAAAACGAGCGCGCTGCGGCGATTCCTCGGAACCTGGGGACACACCTCTAGAACACGCCCGTGCCGGATGTGACACGGGCGTGACAGAGGGCGTGTACACCAAGTTTCCACGGAATGCAGTTTCGGACCAATTGCTTCATTCCTCTGGGTTACACGCCCTAGGTACACGCCCTGGTAGGGCGTGACCTTGGGGCGTGTCACAGCAAAATTCGGCTGAAAGCCGTGAAAACCTGCAAAAAGCAGAAAAAATGCATTAGCGACAAAAATATATACAAAAGGGAATCAAAATAAGTACTTTACAAGACATGATTTGCTTTAAAACCCCGAAAATATCCTAATAAAATTGACTGCAAACCGTATTATCACGGTGGCAAACAAAAGCAACGGTCAGCTATGCTGACCAAATTACAACGATCCCGCCCCCAAACTCGGGGCGACGATGCTCCTTCCCTGCACTTTATTAGCATTGCCATATAATAGAGAAATTACACATCATCACAGGCGTAGGCTCGCATGACGACACACCCCGTGCTCACAGGGCACATTCTCGGTGAACCCGGTCAAAGTTCGCAGTCTCACCACCGCCCCTTGGACGGCAAATTATCGTGAGCATTATGGTCTTTCTGGCCTTTGCCTAAGACCATCCATCTATGCCAACGACGAGTACCAAGTACCTTAGGTCTCTCTAACTGAACGACACAGAGCGAGTACGGTTTCACCTGACCTGTTGCTCACACTACAACGTCAATTTAAGCCATATGCGCGGGTAAAGCTTCCCCGAGTCCCAATCCAATCACACACTTTACATAACCCAGTTATGTGCAAGTTGGCTCTCAGGCCACCATGTTGGTAGAATCACGCATCTGCCCAGTTTTTTGGGTGCACCTCGGAATTAGTCCCCAAGGTTCCCTGTTGCAATCTACCACGTAGAAAACCCGAAAAAACAGTCATCTGCGAAGAGTCTTCTTCGACCATTCATGATGGATCAACTGTACATACTGCCTTGGTTATGTTGTTTTTTATTTCGCGAGACAAATTGTTGGTTTGTTTTGGCTTGCGAGACGGTAATACACACCCGTCTCGCCGCTTTGCCTTTATTCTTTATATTTTGCTTTATTTTGCTTACCCCGAGACGACCCTTTGACACGCTCATGCCCGCGAGACGGTGCTACGTTTTGTCTCGCTGCCTTGTTGGAGAGTCGACTTTTGCAGAGTGCGAGTCGTCACTTCCCTTGTTTTTTTTATGCGTAAGAACCGACATAACCTTCTCGCCTTAGCTTCAAGTTCTCCCTACGCGAGTGACTCTTAGTGGTATAACTGGCCTCCTTTCATCAGGCCAATTCTCCTATCTTGTGCGAGTGCCCCCTCGCCAAGGGCGAGACCGTCCCTGACCCGCCAGCTGGGAGTGCCTCCACTCGCACCGCTCTAGCCTTTGCCTTAGTTTACTTTTCATAAGATTTAGCAGGGATGTTACTTAAGGAGATTTTCTCAACCATTCTGCAGTTGAGTGAGTTTATCGCCATGCTAGCTCGATGAGAGCCTGGGCAATGGGCCTACCGGGGACCGAGCCAGGCTCGAGGTGGTGTTGAATTTCCAAAAACCTAGAACTATTCCCAAGAACCAATAACCAGGACTTTAAGAACCAGTCCTCTCCCCCACATGCGAGCCTTCGGACCTGCCAGCTAAAGAGAGCCTGCGTAGTAGGTCTACCAGGGGCTGAGCCGCACTCGGGGCAATGCAGAACCAAGTACTAAGAACCAGACCTCTTCCCCACAGGCGAGCCTTTGGAATTGCCTGCTAAAGAGAGCCTGCATAGCGGGTCTACCTGGGGCCAAGCCGCGCTCGGGGTAGTGCAGAACCAAGGACCAAGAACCAGACCTCTCCCCCACAGGCGAGCCTTCGGACCTGCCAACTAATGAGAGCCTGCGCAGCGGGTCTACCTGGGACCGAGGCGCGCTCGGGGTAGTGCAGAACCAAGGACCCAGAACCAGGCCTCTCCCCCACAGGCGAGCCTTCAGACCTGCCAGCTAATGAGAGCCTACACAGTGCGTCTACCTGGGGCCGAGCCGCGCTCGGGGTAGTGCAGAACCAAGGAGCAAGAACTAGACCTCTCCCCCACAGGCGAGCCTTCAGACCTGCCAGCTAATGAGAGTCTGCGCAGCGGGTGCACCTGGGGTCGAGCCGCGCTCGGGGTAGTGTAGAACCAAGGACCAAGAACCAGACCTCTCCCCCACAGGCGAGCCTTCGGACCTGCCAGCTAATGAGAGCCTGCGAAGCGGGTATACCTGGGGCCGAGCCGCGCTCGGGGTGATGCAGAATCAAGGACCAATAACCAGACCTCTCCTCCATAGGGGAGCCTTCGGACCTGCCAGCTAATGAGAGCCTGCACAGAGGGTCTACCTGGGGACGAGCCACGCTCGTGGTAGTGCAGAACCAAGGACCAAGAACCAGACCTCTCCCCCACAGGCGAGCCTTCGGACCTGCCAGCTAATGAGAGCCTGTGCAGCGGGTCTACCTGGGGCCGAGCCGCGCTCAGGGTATTGCAGAACCAAGGACCAAGAACCAAACCTCTCCCCCACAGGCGGTCCTTCGGACCTGCCAGCTAATGAGAGCCTGTGCAGCGGGTCTACCTAGGGCCGAGTCGCGCTCGTGGTAGTGCAGAACCAATGACCAAGAACCAGACCTCTCCCCCATAGGCGAGCCTTCGGACCTGCCAGCTAATGAGAGCCTGTGCAACGGGTCTACCTGGGGCTGAGCCGCACTGGGGGTAGTGCAGAACCAAGGACCAAGAACCAGACCTCTCCCCCACAGATGAGCCTTCGGACCTGCCAGCTAATGAGAGCCTGCGCAGCGGGTCTACCTGGGCCCGAGTCACGCTTGGGGTAGTGTAGAACCAAAGACCAAGAACCAGACCTCTCCCCCACAGGCAAGCCTTCAGACCTGCCAGCTAATGAGAGCCTGCGCAGCGGGTCTACCTGGGTTCGAGCCGGGCTCGGGGTAGTGCCGAACCAAGGACCAAGAACCAGACCTCTCCCCCACAGGCAAGCCTTCGGACCTGCCAGCTAATGAGAGCCTGCATAGCGGGTCTACCTGGGGCCGAGCCACGCTCGGGGTAGTGCAGAACCAAGGACCAAGAACTAGACATCTCCCCCACAGGTGAGCCTTTGGACCTGCCTGCTAATGAGAGCCTGCGTAGCGGGTCTACCTAGCGTCGAGCCGCGCTCGGGGTAGTGCAGAACCAAGGACCAAGAACCAGACATATCCCCCACAGGCGAGCCTTTAGACCTGCCAGCTAATGAGAGCCTGCACAGCGGGTCTACCTGGGGCCGAGCCGCAATCGGGGTAGTGCAGAATCGACCATCTTCCTGCCGTTAGAATTTCACAGTAGGTCAAGACAAGAAGTGATTTGAGAAATATATTATAATGAACTCGATTTGAGTATACAATTTTTGCCCTCCCTTCTCATGGGTAGAAGCGTTTCAAGTCATCGCCGCTCCAGGTGTGGCTCATGGTCCTACCCTCCACATCCTGGAGGTGGTAACCTCCTGCTCTCAGGACCCTCTCAATAATATAAGGCCCTTCCCAATTTGGGTTGAGCTTACCCATGGGGGCGGATATCCCCGCAGCATCAACTTTATTTAGCACCAGATCTCCTTCCGTGAATTGCTTGATCCTAATATGCTTGTCGAAGTATCTTGCCATCCGTCGTTTGATCTCTTCCTGCCTGATGGCCGCGACGTCGCGTAGCTCTTTTACCATGTCCAGCGAGAGGCATAAGCCCTCTTCATTTTCTAGCCTCCAAGCCTCGTCTCCATCACCTGCAGCCGCGACTCGTGGGGATCGAACCTCAAATTCCACAGGCAGGACCGCCTCACACCCAGGAGAAAGTTTGAAGGGGGTCTCGCCGGTGGCTGTGTTCGGGGTTGTCCGCAAGGCCCACAATACTGAGGGGAGCTGTTCCACCCAACTCCCCCTCAAGTTCTCTATCTTCTTCTTAAGCAGATTCATGATGATTTTGTTCGCCGCCTCCACCTGACCGTTACTCCTGGGGTGGTGGACGAAGGCAAATCTGAGGTCGATGCCCAGCTGAGTGCAGAAACTTATAAACTCCTCACTTACAAATTGAGGACCATTGTCCGTGACAATTGTAACACCTCCCCTGTAGTGGACGTATAATATGGGTCCGGCCGGGGCCCCACAACATACGAACGCCACAGCTTTAGTATTATAAGTTGATATAGCTACCCAAACTCAAAACACTTGCACAACACAGCGGAAAACCAAGCACAACTAGAAGTTATCAACTAACCAAAAGAGTAAACAAATGGCCTTAAGGCCTTACATCAAATGTCCAAAAGTAAATAGTACATCAAACATGAATGTGCATAGCACTCCTAGTCTACCTCGGTATGCAAGCCGGACAAAAGAGTCTCAAACAAACATCATCAAAAATGTAGTGCTACAAAAGAGGGAAAAACACTTCATGGGGCTTAGGCCTTTCTGGCCGGCGTGCTAGCTTCTGCATGCGATCCTTGCCCTGTAAAAATTATTAGTAACGTGTGTCAGCAAAGGCTGACCTCAAACTGTGTAACAACACATCTCCTCCCGGCCGCCCCTAACGGACCCCGGGGAACCCTCCAACCTGCAAGTCAGCACTTCATATGCAAATAAACATCTATAAATAGAAAAGCATTAAAACAGGCTTGGATGTCTCAATCATCAAACATGTTCTCTATTGGTTGAGCATATAAAGTAAGGGGCCTACTATGCAACATGAATGCAACACTCGGGCTTCACCCAAGGTACCCTACAGCGTATGCATCTAGCACAACATCACATCATTTGGGTACTCACGTTTCCCCAATTGGCATAAAGCCGCAAACACTAAGGGAGTCACCTCTCCCTTAAGCGGCGCACAGGCCGCCACAAGGAATTTTTGCCAAGGCCCCACCCGCTCGTGGGCTTAGCCCCGGGCTTGCCTGCAAGCTCTGACGTCTCATGTCAGGATTCCAACAAACACAGACCGACCGATTCTAAGAAGCCTTGCTGGACCCCACCCGCTCATGGCCTCTTTGCCCGGGCTTGCCCCAAGCTTGGCATTCTCGTCAGTCTCACAGAAGGGGACTAGTCTCGCCGGGACACTCTCCACACATGACGCACATGTCACGGGATAGCCAGCCGACCACGGAGACATAGCCACGCCTTGGCACAACACAAACCAAGACTAAATACATCGTAATCCCTCTTTGTACTGCAGCGTTCCCGCACACCAAGGAAACCATCTCCAACTTGTGCGGAGCTAACCTTGTTCACCAAGGAAACCATCTCCAACTCATACGGAGCTAACCTTGTCCCTAAAGGAAACCATCTACCGCCACGAAGAGCTAACCTTGTCCGGGTTCGACTACACGTACCTTTTCAAGCAAACGGGACAATCACCACCACCACACAAATGGCATCTTGCCGCAACGGAAAATCTCTACGAATCCCTAAGTTCGTATGCAACATCACCGAGTCAGACTAACGGTCGCGACTACGGCTTCACCCACCATGCCTAATCCACTAGCGAAGCGGATCTCTAATGCAAGATATGCCGGGGACGGACTCAATCAACCCGGAGGTTCCTCTTGAACCTTGGCAAACCAAAGCCCCTCTCATTTGAGAGTTTGGTGCCCAAAAATCTAGAAGAAAACGATGCTAAAAACATGCATCCTAAAGACCGAGAGGAGAGATGTCGTTACCTTCCGACTCCTCTTCCTTGCCATGGCAAAATGGCCGGATGGAAATCTTCATAACGCTCTAAGCTTCACGGATCCGGACTCGGCTCGCAATTTGGAGCTCCGAAACCCTTCCTACAGCCCAAGACCTTCTTCTTCTTCCTCCTTGCTCTAGTTTCTCTCAAGAACTTAGAAAGAGAAGACTTGAAAAAAATGAGGATCTGCAACCCTAAATTCGGACTTAACTTCCCAGGAGATGGCCTGAACCGTTAGATCCCAAAACCAGAAAAAGAATGGCCGCGATTCGCCTGGAAAACAGAAGACCTGGGCCGAACACGGCCTGGCACACGCCCGTGTCCAGGGCCGTGTGCCCCATTCTCCGTCTCAAATTGACGCGCCTGGAATCGCACACGGGCATCCGACACGCCCGTGTTCCATCTGACACGCCCGTGTTCCATCTGACACGCCCGTGTCCCCAGTGACACGGCCGTGTGGCTAGCCGTGTGCCTCCAACTACACGGCCCCGAAACCAACCCGAGAGGTGACACGGCCTGGAACACACCCGTGTCCCAAGCCGTGTGCCAAGTCTCGACACCCGTCGACAGGCTTTTTGTCGACACCGCGGAAAAACGTCGAGCGAAGATCGTCGACCAAGCGGGACACGCCCTGTGACACGCCCGTGTCACAGGCCGTGTGCCCCAGTCTCGACACCTTGTCGAGCAAAAGTGTCGACACTTGGGACGAGTGTCGACACGGCCTCGACACGCCCTGCGACACGCCCGTGTCGCAGGCCGTGTGCCACCCTCTCGACACTTTGTCGAGCGAAAGTGTCGACACTTGGGCCGAGTGTCGACACGGCCTCGACACGCCCTACGACACGCCCGTATCGCAGGCCGTGTTCTCCACTCTCGACACTCTGTCGAGCGAAAGTGTCGACACTTGGGCCGAGTGTCGACACGGCCTCGACACGCCCTGCGACACGCCCGTGTCGCAGGCCGTGTGCCTCCTGCCAAAAACCCAAAAATTTTTCTGAACTGTAGACTGAGCCTCTTGAAAAACTGGGGTGTTACAACTCTCCCCCACTTAACAGAATTTCGTCCCGAAATTTCAAAACAAAAGAGGTACAAAACTTAAATTGTACCTGACAAAATAGTTCTGGATAGTCTTCTAGCATGGCCTGTTCTCGCTCCCAAGAGAACTCCTCACGACCGCAATTGTCCCAACGAACTTTCACAAGTTTAACTTCTTTATTCCGCAATTGCCGAGTCTCCGAATCTTCTATAGCGATTGGAAGGACTCGCGTCCTCAAGTCTTCCTCAATCGGCACCGATGCCGGCTCAATCACCACGCTAGCCTCCACCAAGGCTTTCCTCAAAACGGAGACGTGGAAGATGTCATGTAATCCACTCAAATCTGCGGACAACGCCAACCGATTGGCTGCTTCTCCTATCCGCTCAACAATTTCAAAAGGCCCCAAAAACCTTGGGCTCAACTTCTTGAGTCGGCGAATCCGTGAGACGCCTTTGAACGGCTTAACCTTCAGATAAACCCAATCACCAACTGCAAATTCCAACTTCCGGTGACGAGCATTAAAATATTTTGCTTGCCTGTCTTGCGCCACTTTCTTACGCTCTTGGATGGTCCGAACCAACTCACAAGCGTCAACTACCACATCCTTTCCCAAAAGTTTGGTGTCTCCCGCCTCTGCCCAAGACATTGGCATTCGACACCGCCTCCCATACAAAGCTTCGTATGGCGCCATCTTTATGCTTGCTTGAAAACTGTTATTGTACGCAAATTCTACCATGAAGAGGTGATCCTCCCACCTCTTGCCAAAATCAAGAACGCACATTCTCAACATATCCTCCATAGTACGGTTCGTTCTCTCCGTTTGCCCATCAGTTTGAGGATGGAACGCCGTACTGAACTTTAGCTTCGTGCCCAAACTCTTCTGAACCAGTCTCCAGTCCTTGGACGTAAACCATCCATCGCGATCATTGACTATGCTCTTAGGAATTCCGTGCAGTCGCACAATGTTGTGAACATACAACTCCACCAGCTTCTCCACGCTGTCCTCTTTCCGATACGGGATGAAGTGAGCCACCTTGGTTAGGCGATCCACGATCACCCAAATAGCATCATTACCATGCTGCGATCTAGGCAAACCATGCACAAAGTCCATGGAAATGTCCTCAAATTTCCACTCAGGAATTTGAAAGGGCTTCAGGAACCCGCCCGGTTTCTGACATTCGGCCTTCACCAAGGCACATGTTTGGCAACGACTCACATACAAAGCTACATCCCGCTTCAACCCCGGCCACCAAAAGGATTTCTTCATATCCAAGTACATCTTTGTACCGCCTGGGTGAATGGAGTACTTTGAGAAGTGAGCCTCAAACATCAACTCCTCACAGAGATTGCCAAACTGCGGTACACAAACCCTTCCAACCTTTCTCAAGATTCCCCCGATCATCTCCCAGGTGCTGCTCTCGCCCGTTTGAGCCTCCAACACAAAAGGTTGAAACTCCACATCTAATCGAGTCGCTTCCCGAATACGATCGGACAAGTCGTTTTGCACTTCAATCCAGTTCAACCGAGCCACGCTAGACTCGCCTCTCGCAACACATTCCAATCCAAGGGACTCCCATTCCCGTACCAACCGCTCATCATGAGCTTCGATCCAATTTCCTTGCCCCGAGTACTTTCTACTCAACGCATCCGCCACCACATTGGCTTTACCCGGCGTATACTGGATCGCCACTTTGTAGTCTCCAAGAAACTCAACCCACCTGCGTTGCCGCATGTTCAAGTCCTTTTGATCCAAGAGATACTTCAGGCTTTTATGGTCCGTGAAGATCTCTACCCTTGCGCCATACACATAGTGTCGCCAAATTTTCAATGCGAAGATTACCGCCGCCAACTCCAAATCATGGACGGGGTAATTCCTCTCATGAGGTTTCAGCTGTCTAGACCCAAAAGCTATCACCTTCCCATGTTGCACCAAAACGCAACCCAAACCGCATCCCGATGCGTCACTGAAAATTTGAAATCCATCGGTCCCTTGCGGTAAACTCAGGATCGGAGCCATCATAAGCCTCTCCTTCAGGGCCTCAAATGCTTAACCGCACTCTTGGGTCCACACAAATTTATGGTCTTTGCGAGTGAGAGAGGTGAGGGGTAGAGCTATCTTCGAGAAATTCTCCACGAATCTCCTATAATACCCGGCTAGTCCAAGAAAACTTCGGACTTCCGCCACGGTCCTCAACACCGGCCAATCTCTGATGGCCTCCACTTTCGCTGGATCCACTGCCACCCCATCACCACTAATCACGTGGACCAAAAATGCCACCTTCTCCAACCAGAACTCGCATTTGGAGAATTTTGCATACAACACATTCTCCCTCAACACTTGCAAAACCATTCTTAAGTGGGTCTCATGCTCCACTTGCGATTTGGAATACACCAAAATATCATCAATGAAAACAACCACAAAAGAATCCAAGTATTCCCGGAATACCCGATTCATCAGATCCATGAAGACCGATGGTGCGTTCGTCAACCCGAACGGCATCACCGTAAACTCAAAGTGTCCATACCTTGTACCAAAGGCAGTTTTGGGTATGTCCTCATCTCGAATTCGCAGTTGATAGTAGCCTGACTTCAAGTCCAGTTTCGAATATACCACTGACCCCACCAATTGGTCGAACAAATCGTCTATCCGAGGGATCGGATACTTATTCTTGACGGTCAATTTGTTCAGCTCTCGGTAGTCTATGCATAAGCGCATGCTACCGTCCTTCTTCTTTACAAACAACACCGGTGCACTCCACGGTGAAGAACTGGGTCTAATATACCCTTGCTCCAACAGTTCCTGTAACTGTACCTTAAGTTCCGCCAACTCCTTTGGTGCCATCCTAAAAGGAGGACGTGACACCGGTCTAGCCTCCGGCACTAACTCGATCGAGAAGTCGATCTCCCGCCGAGGAGGCGCTCCAGGAAGTTCATCCGGAAATACATCCTTGAACTCTGCCACCACAGGCACTTACTCAAAAGACAGTTGGGAGAGACGAACCTCCAATAACGCTACAAGCGCTACACCACCCTGGTTAACCGCCCGCACCAACTGCATGTCCGAAATCAGGGAACAGGCTACTCCACAAAGGCCCTCAAATTTGACTTCCGTTTGCCCCTTACTCCTTAGAGTCACTACCTTGGATAAACAATCAATGCTGGCGCGCTGCTCTGCAAGCCAGTCCATGCCCAAAATGACATCGAACTCTACTAAAGGTAACACTGCTGCTTCCAGAGCGAAGACAACTCCGTCTAGCTCCCAACAAATGCGCCCTTTAGCCCCGGTGGTCATAGATGACCCATTGGGCATGCGCACTTTCAGCTCTGCTCCCGACGAAAAAGACTCAACTCCTATTCTCCGGATGAAGCTCTCCGCAAGAAAGGAGTGCGATGCTCCCGTATCAAACAATACCCTAGCGGGGTATCCAGAAACTAACACGAAGCCTACAACATAGACATTCCACAAAAGTCTAAAACGATGAAGCACAAAATTTAAACTTAAATTTTCTTCATACCTGTCACCACATCAGTCTGGCGGATCGCTTCCTACTGTCCAAGGTTGTAGGCCCTTGGTTGCACCGGTTGGAACCGAGAAGCGCTCGACTCCGCCATCTTTCCCTTCTCTGCAGCACTGGGGCCGGAGCGCACAGTCTGCTCCCGCCTTGCCTCTTGCCCCGCCCCCCCTTGCTGACAAGCACGGGCTATATGCCCAACCTTCCCGCAGTTGTAGCACGTCGGCGGTCCCCTAGAGTGGGAACCCCCAGGCGTCCAGTTGCTCCTCTCACCAGATCTGGGAGTGTGAGGCTTCTTCCTCCACCTACTCCCATCAGACTTTCCATGAGATTGGGAAGGCTTCCCTTCCCCTTGCTTGGGGGTAAAACCCTTTCGACGCTGGGTTCTCTCCAGATCATTCTCCAAACTCCTGGCGGCTTCAACTAGATCATTAAATCCCGCCCTCTTCATGGAGATGAGGGGTTGTCTCAGATTTTCCCTCAACCCTTGGTAGAAGAGGTTATCCCTCTCTACATCATCAGCCATTGTCGTTCCCGCATAACGACCCAAACGGGTGAACTCTTGCACGTACTCGTCCACCGTCTTGTCTCGCTGCATTAGATGCAGAAACTGCCTCTACAGGGCCAGCCGCGTAGAAACTGGTATATATCTCTTTAGAAAAGCGTCCCCAAATTCCTCCACCGACGGGGTGCGTCCAGAGAACTGGCGGCCACTAAGGCTCACCCACCACAACTTGGCGTCTCCTTCCAACATGAATGCCGCATACTCAGCTTTCTTTTCCTCTGGCGTCTCTGCCGCCCTTAGTAGTTCTTGAATACGAACCCACCAATCCTCCGCATCCGTTGGCGTTCCAACACCCTTGAAGGACGGGGGATGGAAACTCAGGAAGTACTTCATGTGTCGGTCTCCATGTCCTACCACCACCCTTTCTGCCAAAGGCTCCACTCGCCTGGCTTCTCCGCCTGGCACGGCCGTCGCCGTGTCCGGTGTAGCAGGGGTTGCTACCTGGGCTGCAGCCGCCGCTTGGGCTGCCACCATCGCTTCTGCAAGCATACGGCAGAAGTCGGCCGGGTTTACACCCGTGCCCAAAAGGCCTGGAGCAGTAGCACTGCTCGCCGAGAGATCATCCCTTGCTCTTGAAGTGCCCGCCTCGTTGCTTGCACTCTTCAGGAAAACAAGAAATAAGGGATTAGTCTCCGATCTCAAGACTAAAACATAAGGACACTCACGGTCCCGCGTTACTCTTATGTGGACAACTTCTCTACAAACCGACCTCGAATCTAACCTCGCTTTGATACCAAATTGTAACACCTCCCCTGTAGTGGACGTATAATATGGGTCCGGCCGGGGCCCCACAACATACGAACGCCACAGCTTTAGTATTATAAGTTGATATAGCTACCCAAACTCAAAACACTTGCACAACACAGCGGAAAACCAAGCACAACTAGAAGTTATCCACTAACCAAAAGAGTAAACGAATGACCTTAAGGCCTTACATCAAATGTCCAAAAGTAAATAGTACATCAAACATGAATGTGCATAGCACTCCTAGTCTACCTCGGCATGCAAGCCGGACAAAAGAGTCTCAAACAAACATCATCAAAAATGTAGTGCTACAAAAGAGGGAAAAACACTTCATGGGGCTTAGGCCTTTCTGGCCGGCGTGCTAGCTTCTGCATGCGATCCTTGCCCTGTAAAAATTATTAGTAACGTGTGTCAGCAAAGGCTGACCTCAAACTGTGTAACAACACATCTCCTCCCGGCCGCCCCTAACGGACCCCGGGGAACCCTCCAACCTGCAAGTCAGCACTTCATATGCAAATAAACATCTATAAATAGAAAAGCATTAAAACAGGCTTGGATGTCTCAATCATCAAACATGTTCTCTATTGGTTGAGCATATAAAGTAAGGGCCTACTATGCAACATGAATGCAACACTCGGGCTTCACCCAAGGTACCCTACAGCGTATGCATCTAGCACAACATCACATCATTTGGGTACTCACGTTTCCCCAATTGGCATAAAGCCGCAAACACTAAGGGAGTCACCTCTCCCTTAAGCGGCGCACAGGCCGCCACAAGGAATTTTTGCCAAGGCCCCACCCGCTCGTGGGCTTAGCCCCGGGCTTGCCTGCAAGCTCTGACGTCTCATGTCAGGATTCCAACAAACACAGACCGACCGATTCTAAGAAGCCTTGCTGGACCCCACCCGCTCATGGCCTCTTTGCCCGGGCTTGCCCCAAGCTTGGCATTCTCGTCAGTCTCACAGAAGGGGACTAGTCTCGCCGGGACACTCTCCACACATGACGCACATGTCACGGGATAGCCAGCCGACCACGGAGACATAGCCACGCCTTGGCACAACACAAACCAAGACTAAATACATCGTAATCCCTCTTTGTACTGCAGCGTTCCCGCGCACCAAGGAAACCATCTCCAACTTGTGCGGAGCTAACCTTGTTCACCAAGGAAACCATCTCCAACTCATACGGAGCTAACCTTGTCCCTCAAGGAAACCATCTACCGCCACGAAGAGCTAACCTTGTCCGGGTTCGACTACACGTACCTTTTCAAGCAAACGGGACAATCACCACCACCACACAAACGACATCTTGCCGCAACGGAAAATCTCTACGAATCCCTAAGTTCGTATGCAACATCACCGAGTCGGACTAACGGTCGCGACTACGGCTTCACCCACCATGCCTAATCCACTAGCGAAGCGGATCTCTAATGCAAGATATGCCGGGGACGGACTCAATCAACCCGGAGGATCCTCTTGAACCTTGGCAAACCAAAGCCCCTCTCATTTGAGAGTTTGGTGCCCAAAAATCTAGAAGAAAACGATGCTAAAAACGTGCATCCTAAAGACCGAGAGGAGAGATGTCGTTACCTTCCGACTCCTCTTCCTTGCCATGGCAAAATGGCCGGATGGAAATCTTCGTAACGCTCTAAGCTTCACGGATCCGGACTCGGCTCGCAATTTGGAGCTCCAAAACCCTTCCTACAGCCCAAGACCTTCTTCTTCTTCCTCCTTGCTCTAGTTTCTCTCAAGAACTTAGAAAGAGAAGACTTGAAAAAAAATGAGGATCTGCAACCCTAAATTCGGACTTAACTTCCCAGGAGATGACCTGAACCGTTAGATCCCAAAACCAGAAAAAGAATGGCCGCGATTCGCCTGGAAAACAGAAGACCTGGGCCGAACACGGCCTGGCACACACCCGTGTCCAGGGCCGTGTGCCCCATTCGCTGTCTCAAATCGACGCGCCTGGAATCGCACACGGGCATCCGACACGCCCGTGTTCCATCTGACACGCCCGTGTCCCCAGTGACACGGCCGTGTGGCTAGCCGTGTGCCTCCAACTACACGGCCCCGAAACCAACCCGAGAGGTGACACGGCCTGGAACACACCCGTGTCCCAAGCCGTGTGCCAAGTCTCGACACCCATCGACAGGCTTTGTGTCGACACCGCGGAAAAGCGTCGAGCGAAGATCGTCGACCAAGCGGGACACGCCCTGTGACACGCCCGTGTCACAGGCCGTGTGCCCCAATCTCGACACCTTGTCGAGCAAAAGTGTCGACACTTGGGACGAGTGTCGACACGACCTCGACACGCCCTGCGACACGCCCGTGTCGCAGGCCGTGTGCCACCCTCTCGACACTTTGTCGAGCGAAAGTGTCGACACTTGGGCCGAGTGTCGACACGGCCTCGACACGCCCTGCGACACGCCCGTGTCGCAGGCCGTGTTCTCCACTCTCGACACTCTGTCGAGCGAAAGTGTCGACACTTGGGCCGAGTGTCGACACGGCCTCGACACGCCCTGCGACACGCCCGTGTCGCAGGCCGTGTGCCTCCTGCCAGAAACCCAAAAATTTTTCTGAACTGCAGACTGAGCCTCTTGAAAAACTGGGGTGTTACAACAATGGCCTGAGGCAGCCCGTGCCTGCAGATGATCTCTCCCCAAACAAAGTTCCTGATGACTTGGGAGGTTACTTTGGCCAGCGCCTTAACCTCCAGCCATTTAGAGAAGTAGTCGATCATAATTAGGAGGAACCTCCTTTGCCCACTAGCCAGAGGGAAAGGCCCAACTAAATCCATCCCCCAGATAGCGAACGACCATGGTGCCGTGATTCTTCGGAGCCTCTGAGCGGGCAGGAGCTGGAGGGGGGCGTAGAGTTGGCATTTTTGGCAGCTCCTCACAAACTCCGCAGCATCCTTCCTCAGGGTGGGCCAGAAGTACCCCTGCCTGACCACCCTTTCCTCCAACGTCCTACCTCCGGAATGGCTGCCACATTCCATAGAGTGCACCTCCTCCAGAATCCGCCGGGTCTCTTCTTCTGCCACACATCGCGCCAGAAGGCCCGAAAGCATCTTCCGATGTAAGCTCCCTTCATGCATGAGATAGTGGGCCGCCTTATGCCGAAAGCTCTTTGCCTCCTTGACCCCCTCAGGGAGGTTGCCCGTGACGAAGAAGGTCACGAAGGGATCCACCCATGAGGGTCGCCGATCTACTTCCATGAGCTCCCCTTCCTCGATTGCTGGACGGAACATATCAGTCAAGGTTCCCCCTCCCCAAGGTCCAAACTTAGCCAACCGATCGGCAGCTGTACTTTCTTCTCTGGGAACGTGTTGTATGGAGAATGTCCGGAACCCCCCGATGATCGCCCTCACCTTGTACAAGTACTTCACAAGGGTGGGTTCCCGAGCGTCGAACTCTCCTCGAATCTGCGATGCCACCAGCAATGAGTCCGTAAAAGCCTCCGCATCCTGGATCCCAAGCTCCTTTTCCAAACAAAGGTCGGCTATCACAGCCTCGTACTCCGCCTGGTTGTTAGTTGCTGGAAAGTGCAAGAACACTGCTTGCTCTATGGTGACCCCTTGAGGAGTTGTCAATACCACCCCTGCTCCAAGGTAGTGCTTTCCCGAGGCTCCATCAACCGTCTTCTTCTATGCCTCCTACGGCCGCGACTCCTTGGCCCTGACCTCCAAACCATAGTCTACCAAGAAGTCGGCCACCACATGTGCCTTAATGGAGAGCCTTGGCATGAATGAGATATCGAACTCACTCAACTCGATAGACCACTTGGCCAGCCTGCCCAAGTGCTCCACTCCTTCAAAAATCTTACGGAGGGGATGATCTGTCACCGCCCTGATCGAATGTGCTTGGAAATATGGCCGGAGCTTCCTGGCCGAAATGATCAAGGCGTACGCCAGTTTTTCCAAGATTGGGTAGCGAAGCTCCACCTTCTTTAGGATCCTGCTAACATAGTATATTGACAACTGCTTCCTACCCTCTTCCCTAACCAGAACAGAGCTCACCGCCTTTGCTCCAACTTTGAGAGACAAGGCTAGATCCTCCCCCTCCTTTGGGATTTGAAGTAGAGGAGCCAGGGAGAGCTGCTTCTTCAGCCTTTGGAAAGCTTCTTCGCATTCGGCGGTCCACTCAAACCTTTGGTTACCCGTCCTGGAGAGGAATCTACTTAGGCCGGCCAGCTTGCCTGTCAAGCGCTGGACCTCCTTAGCGTTGCGTGGTGACTCCAGCTCTAGGATAGCCTTCACCTTATCTGGGTTGGGTTCCACCCCCGCTGGGGTCAGGAGATGCCCAAGGAACTTCCCACGGCTTGCCCCAAAAATGCACTTTAAGGGGTTCAGCCTCATCTTGAACTTCCGCACGGTGGCGATCGTCTCCTCCAGGTCCCGAAGGTGTGAGTCCACGCCCTTGCTTTTGACCATTAGGTCATCAACATAGACCTCCAGGTTCCTCCCCCTTTGGCCTTGGAAGACTCGATCCATCATGCGTTGGTATGTATCCCCTGCGTTTTTCAACCCAAAGGGCATCATCTTATAACTGAAGAATCCCTCCCTTGTGATGAAGGAGATGTCCTTGACATCGGGAGGGTGCATTCGGATCTGATGGTAACCTGAAAAAGCATCCAAAAAACTCATAATTTAAAAACCGACGGCTGAATCAACCAGCGCGTCGATTCGAGGCAGGGGTAGCAATCCTTGGGGCACGATTTATTTAATAAAGAAAAGTCAATACACATGCGCCACTTTCCTCCCGCTTTCTTTACCATTACCACGTTGGATACCCAGCCTGGGTACTGGATCTCCGAGATGAAGCCGGCCTCCAGAAGCTTCTTGACCTCCTCGCGGATTGGCTCTTCTAGCTTGGTTACGATGGTCCTCATCTTCTGGCGTATGGGGCACGTCCGGGGATCCAGGTTCAAGCGGTGGCAGGCCACATTCGCATCGATGCCCGGCATGTCAGCCGTGCTCCAAGAGAAGATGTCGACGTTGCTATGGATGCAAGCCTGCACTCGCTCCTGGTCCTCAGGACTCAGACCCCCGCTGATCTGCACCTTCTGTACTTGGCCGGCACTGGTGAAGACTTCCATCTCCACCACCTCCCCAGCCGTCTCCAGCCGCGATTGCTCCTAGCCGACCCTTGCCTCCTCTTCCTATCCAAACTCTTCCTCCCCTCCTGCTTCCTCAACTTCCATCGCCTCCTCTAGGCTCTCACTCCACTGCTGTTCGACCTTCACGCCTCTCCGGGCATCCCTCTCAACTCCTCCTCCTTCCACTTCCACCTGCCAACCTTCTTGCGGCTCCAACTCTTCGTCCCTCTGGACCTCCTGCACATCTCCTCCCCTCTGCTTCTCCTCAATCTCCTCTCCGACAAACTCCTTAAGCGCCGCCATCTCCTTCTCCAACTCCTCCGGCTCTGCCATCTAAGAAATGGTGTTGACTACCGTCATGTAGCACTGTCTCTCCACCTTTGGGTCCCCCCTGACCCTAATCTGCACCCCCCATTATTGAACTTGAGGCATTGGTGAAACGAGAAGGGGACACAGCGAAATACGTTAATGAGGGGGTGCTAAAAGATGGCGCTATAGCTGTTCGGGGCGTCCATGATCACGAACCT
The DNA here is from genome assembly GCA_039583875.1 of Platanthera guangdongensis. Taxonomy (NCBI): domain Eukaryota; kingdom Viridiplantae; phylum Streptophyta; class Magnoliopsida; order Asparagales; family Orchidaceae; genus Platanthera; species Platanthera guangdongensis. Next base: position 5,546,107 of record CM077159.1, read on the forward strand.
GCAGTTCCGTGACACGCCCCCTACTTCACATGCAACCCCACCCCTCCTTCTACTTACTTCCTTTCTCTTGAGAAACCAAACAACGGCCCATCCGAAGCTATGACCCTCTTGGTCTCAACCTGCATCTCATCGAAGGCCTTCTTGAAGATCACATTTACGGAGCTCCCGTTGTCCATTAGGATCTTAGAGACCGTGAAGTTTTCTACTGCCGTCTGGATCACCAAGGCGTCACAGAACGGGTCCACATAATCCCGCATATCCGCTGAAGAAAAGGTAATTTTTTCTTTCGGAGGGGGAGCCTGGGAGGTCGAGGCTACCCCTCTTTGAAACATGGTCTGGAGGCTCCCCTTACGAGTGGCCTCGATCCCAACTCCTCCGTGGATCACCCTGATCCCTCACCGGGTTCCTACATCTGCCCGGTCCTCACATCTATCCTCCATCTCCTCCTGCCGCACCTCCTCGATCCTTACTGGCGGAACCTGCCTCCTCAACCCCCTAGCTTCTCTCATTTCCAAGAACACTGGGCAGGTGGTCGTTGCATGGCCTTCCTCCTGATGGAAGTCACAGAAAGGCAACGCCACCCTGCCCCTTCTTCCTTCTCCACCTTCTCTCCTTCCAGCTCCTCCTCGAGCTCCTCCCTTCCTCCTCTACCACGACCGATCTCCATTTTCTCTTGCTGCTGCGAGAAGAGATCCCTCGGCCCCTGCCTCCATGCTGGCTGATCAAACCTCCTCGGCTCACAGAAGTTATCCCTTCCCTGAAAGTCTCCTCCTGGCTCATGGGGCGACCCTCCTGAGGCCTCCAACCTAAACGGTTGTTCGGCTCCCGGGCCCCCCATCCTTGATGCAGTCCCTGTTGCCCCTATCCTCAAGGCTCTTCCCTCCTCTCTTCTATCTGCTCCCTCCGCCTTCCTGCTTCCGGCTCTTTCACATCATCCTCTGCCAACCTGGCCAGCTTCCTTGCAAATGGCAGATTGGCCCTCTCGAAGTCTGTCTCCTTTGCCGCCCTCTCCATGAGCTCCTCAAACGAGATGGGGGGGGGAGGCACTCTCTTTAACTCCATGCTAAAGAAACCCGACTTCAGTCCCAGAGTAAAAGCGAGCATCATCGTATACCCTGGGACCTCCTGGACCTAGAGGACCTCCTCCGGAAATCGATCCACATAATGTCCCAACATCTCGTCTTGCTTCCGCCTCACCGTGAACAGGCACTCTGCCTCCTTCTTACGCTTCTTCGATGTTGAGAACCTCAACAAGAAATCTCGATGCAGATCCTCGAAACTGTAGATCGAACTTGCCGGCAAATGGTGGAATCAGTCCCGGGCCTTCTCCTTCAACGTGATGGAAAACAGCCGACACTTGAAGGCATCCATCATCTGCCTCATTGAAACAGCATCTTAAAAGCACTGTGCGTACTATACAGGGTCATCCTTCCCCGAGTAGTAAGACATGTCGAGCTCTCGGATCCCCTCCGGCATCGGGGACGAGATGATGAGCTCACTGAATGGGCTCTCGCCACCTGCCTGCCGAGAGGGCACGTCTCGCGGCCTCGGCTGGCTGGCCCGATCCGTGAGACCATGCCCAGGGAAGAGCTCTCACATAGCCGCCTCCCTCTCGCCAACTTCTGCCGGAATCTCCTTCTCGGGATGTTGGCCTGGGAAGAGCTCTCGTACCGCCACGTCCCTCTTGCCAGCCTCCGCCGGGACCTCCTTTCCCGGGCGCTGTCCAGGGGTATTATCGCCCAAAAGTGGGACCTCCTCTATCGGGACCTGAGGCATGGCCCACTCGCTACTTGCCGAGAAGGCTAAGCTGATGGTCTGCAAGACCTCTCACCTGAAGACTTCCAGTATCTTCCTCGTCGCCTCCTCTTCCCGGGAGGGGGAACCTCCTGAACCAGATCCTTCATCTTCACCTCCTACTATATGACTAAACTCAGGCTTTTCTTATATCGGCTACCTTCCACGCTCACCGCACTAGAACTGTTGAAGCCAAAACTTGACTTCGACAAAAGTTCAAAAAATAGGGGCGTAGACAACACCTACTCGTCCCAAGACCTGACCTCCGACTGGTCGTGAAGGACTAGAAACCAGCCCTAAGACTCAGCAGGGAGGTCCCACCAATTACCCGAAAGATCTCTGAGAGCTTCCCTTCCAAATCCAAAAGCTGGTCTTGGAGTTCCTCAGAAAGCACAGAAAAATCCTCTTCAGTCCCCGGGAAAAAAAGTGCTTCTGAAGAACCCATATGAGCCTATTTATAATTTTCTGAGTTTGAACTGCCAATAACCATACTGAGCTGACCTGAAATTACCAGAGTACCGTTGGTTGGGTCTGCCAACATCCAAACTCCGCTATTCTGAAGAGTTATATGCAGACCACCAAGGGCAAAAGGGTAAAATTAGCCGGGGTAGAAGAGTAAAAACCCCCTTGGGTGTGGAAATGTAAAAAACAACCTTCTTTCTATAAGGCGAGTGGGGGAGCACCCAGCGGCGAGACGGGCCCTCCTCCTCATCTCGCAGGTATCCTTTGTCACGGGACGCTCTCCCCATTGGAACCCTAGTTCTGATTTGGGCAAGGATCACTATTAGGTTTGTTTAGATTGACACATCATGTATAGCCAGGGTCATGGTTGTGTCCTAGAGTCTAGGCCAAGTCCTTAGAATCAACATCACATGCACCAGCCTTCAACAAACTGCCATAAACTCAAGCAATTGTGTCGACACTTGGGAAACGCTGTGTCGACACCAGAAGCCAAATTGTGTCGACACTTCAGAAAGGTTGTGTCGACACCAGAAGCCAGATTGTGTCGACACACATGACTTATGTCGACACATAGAACATCTGTCGACATCAACTTATGTCGACACCAGAAGCCAGATTGTGTCGACACACAGGACTTGTGTCGACACACAAAACATCTGTCGACATCAACCGTGTCGACACCAGAAGCTAGATTTTGTCGACACATAGGACTTGTGTTGACACACAGAACTGTGGACTCAGCTCGACGAACTCCAAGCTCAGGTCGACGATCGCTGAACTCAAGATAGCTCGACGAAATAAGAAACTGAGCTCGACGATCTACGAGCTCCGGTCGACGAATTCTGTGCAGTATTCAGACAAAAATATTTACAGCTGGCAGAATTAATTAAGGCTTAATTAAAGGAGATTACAGCTATCAGATTTAATGCTATATATTCTTATGAATATAGCAGTTTGGAGGCTGCATTAATTATGGATTAAATCAGAATTTAATGCTAATTGATTTCCAAAGCAATTACCATTCTCGGGAATGTTTTAGCCATTGAAGTCAAATTAAATCCAAATGTTTGAATTATGTTCAGACAATATATAGAGACATTTATGCAATACAGAAGGAAGAGATGATAAAGCAGTGAGAGAGAAGAAAGAGAATAGACACACAGTGAAGGCTTTCCATTCTACAGAAAAGGAGGAACTCTGCATCAATCTATATACTCACAGAGTTCTTCATCTTCTCCAGGCTTCTCAAGAGACACTCAATCAATATCAGTCTAAGAAGCTTGTTGGAGACATCATCAGACTGAAGGCCTATCACCCTGAAGCAAAGCTCCATCTTCCTGAACCATTCAACATCTTAGGGGGAGCCTTTTGCTAACATCATATCCACTTAGGTCTTCTCAGTTGTTGTGAGAAAGAGAAGACAAAATCATCTCTCATCCCTCCACTATATAAAAGGTTATAACTCCCTTCAAAAGTTAACCCCCTTGGTTGCAAGTCTCCTGATCAAAAGACTTGAGGATTGGTTTTTGAGCACCTGATCAAAAGCTCATTGGTGGCAGTCACCTGATCAAAACCTGTAGTGGATTCCTACCATGTGGTAGAAGAGTGGATGTACCTAGGTTGGGGAACCACTATATATCCTTGTGTCTTCTGTGTTGCTTGATTTGCTTGCTTTACTTTTGTGCTGTGAATTTCTTTTCTGAGAATATAAATATAACTCTAACTAGTGCAAGTTAAGATCTATCCCTATCTTTCAGACCCTCTCGCCGTTATGGGCCTACTCGCCCCCCAAAGGGGGGCGTCTCACCTACTGCAGAGACCACCCGTCTCTCCCCTTGTACCTCTTGCACCTCTCTCCTATCAGCACCTCTCGCCCGTTTCTTCTATTCGCATCTTGAGGGCCTCTTGCGAGCCCGAGGTTGTACAGCTCCGATCGGCAGTATGGGAGAAGATCAACATCCATGCCAACAGACCAAAGATCTCTGAAAACCACCATCAGTAGTGTTTACCGTCTCAACATCCAATATTTGCTCGGGAACTAAAATCTGTCATGGTAGTTGATCAACAACTCTAGGAACTGATATAGTAGACTCATCTGGTAGCTCATGCTCAACCTAAAACTGTCAGTGAAAACAAAAGGAACTGCGATGGAAGTGTTAGTAGCGGAATGAACGTCGGTATGTCCTGAATGTGGCTCGTCACTCTCACTCACCAACCCGGAAGAATCAAATGGTGGAGAAGATAGTGGAAAATCTAAAAATTCATGCGGGTATTCGTGAAATAAAGTCAGATCGACTACGTTGAAAATAAGATTTGCTTCCCAATCGGAAGACATCTCAAGTTCATACACATTTTGCCCAATCCACTTTACTACTCAAAAGGGTCCGGTTCTACGGCCAGCTAGCTTCTTTACGTTACCAGAAGATAGCCGTTCCAGATTTAGTCGAACCATTACCATGTCATCTATTTTGAAACTAGGAGCTCTTTTATGCTTATTTGCTTGAGTTGCATATAAGTCAAAAGTACCATACAATTTGCTGGTAAAGTTTTTTATGCAAATCATGCAAATATGAGTGATAAACTACTAAAATGACTAACACCACAAACCAAAGATTTTAGATACTAAAAACAACTCCGGAGATAGGTACATGATCAGAAAGCTCAGAAGGTGGATCGTAAAAGAATTCATCGTGGGGGCATTGAACGCTCAAATCAGAGACATCAGTGATCTGATGTGTCAACATGGTGTGCGAACTATCTCTGCAAGTGCGAGTGACAAGATATAATATCAATAGTGTAGTGAGTGCACCCTCAAGCTCGACTGTGATACTAAGGATAAATACATCCCAAATGTGGGGTGAACCCTTATGCGGTTCATCTATGGGTTCACCGAGAGGGGTGTAATAAAATTTATCGCAGATGCGACACGTACATATATAGGCTCCAAAAATATATAAAGTGCTCTCATATAAATGATAATGCACGTGAAGTGTGTCAGTCGTGATAAACTTACTAAAGTGAGACATCAGGAGGCTCACCAGGTGGCACATATGAAAACTCATCTAGAGGGAGAGTGATCAGATGACTACTATCAAAATCACCTCTCCAAAGTATTATCGACATCAAGGGCCAAAATGGAGCAGGTATCCATTTCTTAAAATTTATAAAGGTGTTACTCACAGGAATCTCATCCACACATGGACGAGGTGGTTCATCTGGAAGCTCAATATGAGGGTCGTCAAATGACCCATCAGTAAAGTGATGGTCCTCCAGTAGAAAATCATTATATGGGGTCGTATTCCCGGAAAGGTTAGGGGTGACTACCTCGAGATCACCGCTAAGCTCTCGACTCTCGATCGTAATGTCACTCGGTGCGGCTTCATGTGTGGTGATGTGACTCGATGCGCTACCAGGTGAAGTGTGCATGGAATCTACGCTCAAAAGAGAGCTAGTATAGATAGGGTCAAGGGAGGGTTCACTAAGTGGAGCAGACTCTCGTGGGGGTTGACTCCACACATTGTGTATTAGAATATCAGACAGAGTGGGTGATATCTCCCTACTTTGGGCAGTGGAATGCTCTTGCTGACCCTTAATGACTATCATCATGTTCGTATTCGGAACATTAGAAGGATCACTAGGTGTGATGTACTCTTGATGATAGTGACCACTATGAGTATTTCGAGGGTAGTCATGATGATCGTTCATAACATAATCATGTCGTGCTCGTGGATGATCACGAGTCCTACGAACTTGTGCTGGTGGTCACACATATGCAGTCTCAGATTCCTCATATAAAGGAGACGTGTAGTATCGATAACTATAGTGATATTGAACTCTATGTTGGATTTTGTGGCCAACCTTAGAGGGGGGGGGGGGGGAATAAGGTTTGGAGCATTATTTGCAATTTAAAAATATTTCGCCTCAGAAAATCGAGTTCTGGAAGCTAACGCAGACGTTAGGTAGCTAACGCTCGACATTAAGTCTCGAAACTCATTTTCCTGTGCGCGTTTGTATTCAAGTCCCACAAACACACAAACTCGCTAAACAATCACAATACACACCCCGAAGTAATCAACACAAAAATAAAAGATTTCATTGCATGAGTTTAGAACAATAATAGTTCTAGATGAGTACAAAAAGGTGATCTCCGTGATGCCGGAGATCTAAGGCGGTGAGTAGAAACGATCTTTTGGTTTCTATACCGATCTGCTCCACGGACCGGTTGGCTCTCTCCTTTTCCCTCTAGGAAAATTCTTCTAGCCGGCTCTTCACCTCCATACAAGGAAGGGTCTTAGAACCCTGCTAGATCCTCCGATCTAGACGTCACTATCCCCAGGTCGATTTCCCACGGAATCCTACCCGAATTCCGACGGCCCTTACCGGTCGATTTTCCTCACCACAAGATTTAGAAAAAGGAAAGATTACAAGATTAAAAGATGTAAATATTTCAAAGATGAAGTTCTCCCTCTTGACGAAATCCCCGTTGAGCGATCCGCGACCGGTACTTGAGATCTCCGTTTGCTAACAACCGGTCGGTTCTTCGTAGGTCGATGTAGATCTTGGATCACCGGAATTCTTCGTTCACGAGCGGGAGAGAGACGACTTTCTTCCTTTTAGAGGAATGTGATCAGAACAGATGCAAGGTGGCGACTGAACCCTAGAGTGCAGGGACTTCTGTCTATATTTCATATGGATTCTCTTGTTGATATAAGACACATAAACCAATGCGACCTTTTATACGTCTTCGTGAAAATAGGCTACCAGTGGCGATAAGACTAGCGCCCGACGATAGGTTCGCGTGCTTGTTGTGCCAGCTGTCGTCCAAATCTGGAATAATATTCAAAACAAATATTTGTCATTTTATTGTTGCTAGCACCGCGCGGTTACAACTACCGTAACACGGTAATATAGAGCACGGCGATTCAGAACAGTTGTGTCGATACTCGTCGAGAGGCTAGCGCGACGCGGTAACTGCTATCGCCTACCGTAATTTGGTTACTCGAGAAGGCCGTCTCGATACTCTTCGAGAGACTAGCGCGGCGTGGTAATGACCATCGCCTGACTTTAGGTCGTTTCTCGAAAAGTTCATCTCGATACTAGCCGAGAGACTAGCGCGAAGCGGTAACGACTATCGCCTGGCGGTAGGTCGTTTCTCGAGAAATCATGCATTCGTCGAGAGGCTAGCGCGGCGCGGTAGCTCTACCGCATGACGGTAATTTCCCGAGAGCCTGGTCAAAATAATCCATTGCGTTAGCGCGGGCGGTAGGACTAGCGCGGAGAGGTAGTTTCCCGAGAGCTGTGTCCAATTAATTCACGGCTACCGCTCGACAGTAAAATCTACCTCTCGGCGTTAGTGTCCATAAGAATCTTCTTCTTCGCATGCACTTGTCAACCTGCACACTCTATCAACAAAACATGTGATCAAATACAACCTGTGAGTTGATATTCTCAAATACAGGGAATATGAAACATCAGTTCCAACAAACTCTCCTTTTGATAATATCAACTTCCGTTCATGAGAAATAACAATAATGAAAGAAATTGTACCTAATCACCTAGAGGGGGGGGGGGGGTGAATAGGTGACTTAAATCTTTTTTAAATTTTTAGGCAGATTGCAGATTATATCACAGAGTTATAATTACTTCTTCACGGAAATCAATCAGCAATCACAGAATCAAACATGCATACAGTGAACACACAGATTTATAGTGGTTCCCTAAGGTTTGGGTACATCCACTGTCCCCCTTCGCCTATCTAGTAGTGTACTAGATTCGGACAAACTCCTCCACTATCTCAGATCCTCAGATCTTACACTCAGAACCCCAAATGGTTCCTACTGCTCAGGCCCAAGGCCCTACAACTCAGTCTTCTCTAAAGACCTACACTCAGCCACAAGGCCTACACTCAGCCACAAGGCCTACACTCAGCCACAACAGGCCTACACTCAGAGAAATAGATCTCCTACACTCAGGTACACAGGCCCTACCACTCAGCCTTTATAATTTCAGGCTTACAACTCAGATCACTAAGGATCATACAAGAAATTTAGAATACAAAGAATATACCTACAACTCAGAAAAAGAGAGATGAGTTGACAGGTTCTTGATGAGTTCTTGAATGAACTCTGCTGAGATCAACCTCACTTGGCTTTCTTCAAAGCTTCTTGAATGTAGAACACAATAGGATTGATTCTCTGCAGCTGATCTTCAATCACTGCAACTTAAGATTCAGAACTAGGTCTGAACCCTTCTTCACAGCCTGGTTCCAATGGCTGTCTTCTTGGATGGAGCTCTCTCTCCAACTTCTTAGATCTTCACTTGATTCTTCAATGAATTTGTGTTAATCTGTGTTGAAAATCATCTTCTACTGTTGACAGAATAAGCCTATATATATGTCTTCTTCATGGTGACCGGCTGATCCAGTTCCTAATGACTTTCTGACAACTCTGATAGTTGCAGTAGACTGGCTGGAATGGCAGCTGTCATGTCATCCAGTCACTTCTTGAAATATCTGTAACTGTCTGGAAGTGTCGAGACAGTCTGTCTTTAAGTGTCGACACTTATAGACCAAGTGTTGACACAAGTAGACTAAGTGTCGACACTAGCCTTCAAGGTGTCGACACAACTCTTTGTGTTGTAGAATTCACTTCTCGACACAGCTTCTTCATCATGTGTCGACACTGATATTGTGTGTCGACACAACTTCTTATTCTTCAGTACTTTAGTTTATTTCTTGTAAGTGTTGACACAACTCCTTTGCGTCGACACATCTTCATGTGTTGAACTTGTTAAGTGTCGACACATCTTCTTGGTGTTGACACATGTCTTATGTGTTGATACTTGCTGAGTGTCGACACAGCTCCTTGTGTCGACACATTCTTCTTCTGTTGAGACTTTGGCTGAGTGTCGACACATCTCCTTTGTGTCGACACTTGTACTTAGAATTTTGGTTGAACTTTGCTGAGTGTCGACATAACCTCCTAGTGTCGACACTTTCTGATGTAGACACAGTTCCTCTGGGCGTCGACATTGCTTCTAAGTGTCGATACTTCTTCACTGGACATTTCTTCATTGAGTGTCGACACAACCTGTATGTGTCGACACTTTCTGTCTGGTGTCGACTCTGCATCCCTGGTGTCGACACAATTACTCCAAGTGTCGACACTGCTTGTCTGGGTGTCGACACAAGTACTCCAAGTGTCGACACTGCTTCTCTGGCTGTCGACACAAGTCTTCTTAAGTGTCGACACTTTCCTTCTGGGTGTCGACACATGGACTTAGAAACTTTTCAGCTTTCCCTGCAAATACTTAACCTGCACAAGGTAACTCAAAATACATCAAATACATTTTGATGTATATCATTGAGTAGGGTGAGGCTTCTTCAAATCAGGTACATTTAAACCAATGTACCCAACAATCTCCCCCTATTTGGAGAAGTCATAACCCTTAGTCAATGATATACACCATACATAACAAAATTACAGAATGATGTAAAACAGGATTATGCAATCAGGGAAAGTACATAAACATGTATTAAACAAAACATGTACACACATATATCTCAGAACAATTATGTAATAGATTTTTCACACATCACATTATTCTAATAACTTTTTCATATTCATTATACAAAAGTTTACAGAATGTTTAAAATCAAAAGATTACAACTGTAAACTAAAGATAATTCTATTCTATTTTTGCTCAGCCTCCTTGATCACAATGCCCTTCCTAGACTGTATCTTTGCTTGAACAGGGGCTTCAGCATCTTCAGCAGCAGCAGGCTTCTTGCCTTTAAGATCCTTCTTCTTTTGCTCTTCAGCTTTAATCTTCTGCCTCTCAAAGTAATGATAAGGCTTTGGAAAGTACTTGCTAGGCTCCTGGGCAGTAGGAGGTAGCTTTCCCATCTTAGCCTTTCTTCTGTACTGCACAATGGCTTCTTGTCTGGTCTCATGCTTCCTCCACTCCAGTTCAGAAAACCACTTGTTTCTATCTTGAATATTGTCTTTGGCAGCCTTCCATGCAGTTAAGATAATATTCCTTAAAGTGGGGCTCCACTGTTCAAAATCAGGCCTTTGTTCAGCTTGCTCTCTGAACCTCTTCTTAGACAACTGAGTCTCTTGTTCCTTCAGCAACAAGGCTTCTTGTGCTTTCAGTATGGCCTCTGACACAGGCTGAACCACTTTTTCTATGATGACATTTTGCTTTCCCTCAGGTGGGCTATACATGGACTGTATATCTGCTTGTACCGTATCAAAGTCTGGTGGAGGGTATATTACTTGAGCCACTTCAGCTTGCTCCCCTCTAAGATAAGCAGGATTAATCCTAGACTCTACAACATTATCATCATCACATAAAGGAGGATAACCAAGAGTGGCTCTGATAGAATTAGAAATCCACTTTGCATGATCAGAGCTGGCTTTGACTAACACCCTCTCCCCCTTTATGACTTCTCTTCCCATGTGATCCCTTAGATCATCTTTCTGAAACCTTATTTGGGCATCCAAATAGTTTACTCCATCCTTAAAGTAAGGTTTCAACCTTTGGAGCTTTTCAGTTATCAACTTCTGAGAGTTTTCAATAGCAGAAGTAACAGCAGTTATGCCCTCTTGTAAAGCTTTATCAAACTCTGCCTTAGCAGTAGCATTAGATGTAGTCTGTCCAGCAGCTATATTCTTCATCTCTGTGACAATTGCATTGTGTGAAGCAGTCAAATTGTCATTCATCATGAGCTGGTTCTCCAGAACATATCCTTGCTTCAGTGCAATGTCATCCACTTGAGCTTTGATCTTTTCTTGATGTGTAGCTAAGTAGACCACTACATTCCCTCCCTTGTGGAAGCAGTCAGTCATCTCCTTCTTATTCAGATTCATCTCTAATCTGATGGACTTAATATCTTGGGCAAGATCAAACTGTAAAGACTTATGCCCCTCATCCATATATGTTTCTATTGCTTTCCTTTGCTCATCAAGCTTTATTTGCATTGCAACCATCAGAGAACTGTAATCTACAGATGGTGCTGGCTGTAGTGCAGGCTGTGGTGCAATAGTTTGTAAAGCCTTTTTGTAAGTTTGACTCCTTCTTTTAAAGACTTGGAATTTCCTTTTCTTTGCTCTTGCAGCCTCCTCATCTTCAGAAGCTGATGTGCTTGCTATTTCTACCCTCTCCCTAGGTAGCTCCTCAACATCCTTTGGCTTCTCAGGCTCTTTCCTTGCAGTTTCTTCTAGAATCTCCACTTGCTCCCCCTCAACTTGAGCATTCTCTCTCTCAGCAGTAGCACTTGCTTTCTCAAAGTCTGTTTGATCCAGATTAAGGAAGAGATCTTCCATTGTAAACTCTTGTTGAGGTTGTGATGGAGATTCTCTTATCTCATCAATTACTTGATTTGGTTCCACTTGATCTGCAATAGATGTGTCCTTCATGACAACATCTTGGGGTTGGCTATGTGTTGGAGTTTGCTGATTAACATTATGTAATGAATCAGACAAAACATCATCCTCAATAGGAAAATCTAATGCATTAATCTCAGTGATTACCTCAAGTATTGTGTGAGTAGCTTGTTCACTTTCTAGTGGAGTTGGCTCTTCCACTACTAGAGGCTCCCCCTGGATAGAATCCTGGTGAAGTGGGCTAGCCTGTGGTAGCTCCCCCATGCCTCTCTGCAACTTCATGTCTAGCGGGAGACTGGCCAGCATTTCCAGTTTCTTGTTCATCATCTGGAGTAAAGACAACTTGCTATTCAGAGCTACTAGATGATTCTTGAGCTACTGAAGCTATCTTCTTCTTCTGCTTTTGGGGTGTTACCTGCTCAGGTGTTGGCAATTCCTTGGTCAAGACCCTATCCCATCTTGAGAAGATTCTCATGTCCATCTTCCTCATGTGATTGATCTTTGATCCTGCAGCTTGACTCATTACTTCTGGTATACTACCAGCCAAGTAAAAACTTAATATCCTACCCAAATTGGGTTTCTTCAGGCTCTCCTTGATCTTCTCAAATACTACTACAGACCAATCAGTTTGCAGTGTGAAGATAATCCTTGTCATGAGACTGAACATATCTGCTGAAACTCTGTCATGCCCTCCAGGCTTACTCAAGATCACCTTGCCAACAATTTTTGAGAGAAATTTGCCTTGGCTGTTCATCCCCTTTCTATTGATCACTGATCCAATTTTCATGTTGGAATCCAAACCACACAAAGTTAATGCGTCCTTAGTTTTAGATGCAGAAACATTCTCTTCATCCTTAATCCTTGGTAAATGAAGTACCTTTCTCAAACTCTTAGGTGAGATCTTCACCTTTTCCCCATGAACCCTAGACTTAATCTTTAGTCCGGATTCATCTAGGGATGCGCCATTTATAAATTCTAGAACTTCTCTCTTCCATATCTTGGTTGGCTCTGAAACAAGAGAATCTAATCATGAGTTTGCAACTAGGGTTACCACATCCTTGATCTCTGGTTCTGCATCATCAAACGCATACCGCACCAGTTCATATCCTTCATTCACGTTCTCCTCGAGCTTGGGCGCCATTAGGGTTTGAAGAATTTGAATTGAGAGAAGAGAGGTGTCGACACACAAGTTTGGTCTCGAAACTTTGGTGAGCGTGTCGACAGACAATGTTGAAACCCTATTTATACCTTTCTAGAGTTGAAGATGAAATGGCGCGTCAACAAACTTAAATTGTGTCGACACTGTTGAAAAGTGTCGACACAGACTTATAATGTCTCGACAACAATGTGTCGACACAAGTATAGTCGACAGAATATATGTGTCGACACTTATTTATGTGTCGACACCACTTAACTCGACACATAGTCGAGACTTTACTTCACTAATTCTGAGTAAAGCCTAAGTGTCGACACCACCTTGGATGTGTCGACACCTACTTATCATGTGTCGACACTAATTTTCTGAAGTGTCGACACCAACTTCCTAGATGTGTCGACACCTTTTCTCTGAAGTGTCGACACCACTTTTCTGTCTCGACACAGACAACTCTGTGTGTCAACACTATTTTACTTAGCCATTTCTGTAAACTTAATCTAAGTTTATCATACCTAATTCAATTTTAATCCTATTGAATTTGGTTTCTTCTAAAGACTTAGTATACATGTCAGCTAGTTGATTATCTGTATTAACATACTCCAGTGAAATATCTTCTTTTTCTACATGTTCCCTTAGAAAATGATATTTTATTTCAATGTGTTTAGTTCTACTATGGGAAACAGGATTGTTTGCAATAGATATAGCACTAGTAGAATCACAAAATAGTGGTGTTCTACTTACTTGAATACCATAATCCTCAAGCTGATGTTGTATCCATAGAAGTTGAGCACAACAACTTCCTGCAGCCACATACTCTGATTCTGCTGTGGAGATAGCCACACTTGTTTGCTTCTTGCTACTCCATGAAATCAGTCTTCCACCTAGGAATTGACAGGTACCAGTTGTACTTTTCCTATCTTCCTTGCAGCCTGCAAAATCTGCATCTGAATAACCTGTCAGTTCAAAGTCTCCATTCCTAGGGTACCAAAGGCCTAGATAAGGAGTGCCCTTAAGATATCTCAGAATTCTTTTGACTGCTGTCAAATGAGACTCTTTAGGGCATGCTTGGTACCTAGCACAAACACATATAGCATACATGATATCTGGTCTACTTGTAGTCAAGTATAATAGGGAGCCAACTATCCCTCTATACAAAGTCTCATCTACAGGTTTCCCTGCATCATCTTTGCTAAGAGACATACTTGACCCCATAGGAGTTTTCATGGTACTGGATGAATCCATACCATACTTCCTTATCAGTTCTAGGGTGAACTTAGACTGGCATATGGATAAACCATTCTCAGGCTGTCTAACTTGGAGACCCAAGAAGAACTTAAGTTCCCCCATACTGCTCATCTCAAATTGTCCTTGCATAAGTTTTGCAAACTTTTTGCAAAGACTACTTTCAGTATACCCAAATATGATGTCATCTACATATATTTGGACTAGTATTATCTTGCCTCTGGATTCCCTAAGGAATAGAGTCTTGTCTATTTTTCCCCTTGGGAATTTATTCTCAATGAGGAAACTAGACAGGGTTTCATACCAAGCCCTAGGGGCTTTTTTTAACCCATACAAAGCCTTCCTAAGTCTATAGACATAATTAGGTTGAGTTGAATCAACAAAACCTAATGGCTGTTCCACATAGACCTCTTCCTTTAGATTACCATTCAGAAAGGCTGACTTAACATCCATTTGGTATACTTTAAATCCTTGAAAGGTTGCATAGGCCAGGAACATCCTTATGGCTTCCAGTCTGGCTACTGGAGCAAAGGTTTGATCAAAGTCAATACCTTCTTCCTGCCTATATCCCTTAGAAACCAATCTTGCTTTGTTCTTGATAATCACTCCATGTTCATCCATCTTGTTCCTAAAGATCCACTTGGTCCCAATTATGTTGTGGTCTTTTGGTTTAGGAACAAGCTCCCAGACTTTGCACCTCTTGAACTGATTCAGCTCCTCTTGCATTGCCTCAATCCAATGAGGGTCTAGGATGGCTTCTTCAAACTTCTTTGGCTCTACTTGGGACAGAAAACTGGAGTAGAGTGCTGCACTCAGATATCTGTTCCTTGTTAGTACCCCTTGTCTTAGATCACCAATGATTTGATCTGCTGGATGATCTCTTAGATGCCTATTAGCTGGAGGAATCCTGGCTTCAGGTTGAACTCCCTCAGCTTCTTCAACTTGCTGCACTCCTTAGTCTTCTTCTGCATTAGGTACATGTAGTACTCCCCATGGACAACAACCACTATCATCTACATACTGACTTGCAGTAGATCCTTCTTCAATAGTGAGCTTGTCCATCTTCTTAGTCACACCTGTGGAGCTGTAAATACTTCTAGACAACTTATGGTTAATAAGTCTAGCTTCATCAAATACTACATGTACAGACTCTTCTACAACTTGAGTAGACAAGTTGTAGACTCTATAAGCCTTACTATTATTGCTGTACCCAATAAAGATCCCCTCTTGTGACTTGGCAGCAAACTTGGTCAAGTAAGACTTTACATTGTTAAGTATAAAGTACATACAACCAAAGATCCTGAAATAGGATAGATTTGGTTTTCTGCCTTTCACAATCTCATAGGGGGTCTTATTGTGGCTTTTAGTAATGGTAGCCCTATTAATTACATGGCATGCAGTATTGACTGCCTCAGCCTAGAAATATTCTGGTAGAGATGTGTCACTTAATAGGGTTCTACCAGCCTCAATCAAGGTTCTATTTTTCCTCTCAGCAATGTCATTTTGCTGAGGTGTTCTTGGTGAAGAAAATTCCTGAAATATCCCAAATTCTTCACATAGTTTTGTCATACTATCAGATTGAAATTCAGTACCATGGTCACTTCTTATTTTGACCACTGTACTGTCTAACTCATTCTGAATTTGTTTGACAAAGCTATAGAAGATACTAGGTGTTTCAGATTTCTGTCTAAGGAAGAACACCCAGGAAAACCTTGAGTAGTCATCTACAACCACAAAGGTATATACCTTCCTACCTAGGCTGTGAACTGGCATAGGACCAAAGAGATCCATATACAAGAGGTATAAACACCTCACAGCATCTTTGGTTTCAATGCTATTAAAGGTGGATCTAGTCTGCTTGCCCTTTTGTCAAGCTGAGCATATTCCATCTTTAATACACTTAACTTGAGGACCATTCCTCACTAACTCTTTGCTATAGAGTTAGCCAATTGTCTTGTAGTTGAGATGGGCTAGCCTCTTATGCCATTTGACACAATGAGAGACTTTCTCATCAGCTACAAGACATACTGGAGAACCATTGTTCTCAACCATAATGTTTAGGCAATAGACATTCCTCTTTCTATAACCTGTCAAAATGATCTCTTGATCATTTGACCTCCTGATATGACAACCATCTTTGACAAATGAGATGTCATATCCTAAATCACTCAGTTGACTTATATTAATAAGGTTATGTTTCAAACCTGTAACATAAGTCACTTGAGTAATTGTTATATGGGTGCTAGAAATGTTACCAAAATCTTTGATAATTCCTTTTTCAGAACCACCAAAGGTGACTTTAGGACCATCCTTAATTGGTGTGAAGTCCTTTAGCAATCCCCAAGTTCCAGTCATGTGTCTGGAACATCCACTGTCCAAGTACCATATTGGGGCATGACCACTTGGACTTACCTGCAAAACAGATTAGTTGACCTTAGAACCAAAATAATTCTTGGGTCCTTGGTGCTGGTTAGTTTGCCTCTTAACAAAGCAACCTGTAGATCTTCCAACAGGCAGTTTTCTACTCATCTTGGCACTAGAATTATGCCAACAGTCTATGACAAAGTGGCCTACCTTGCCACAACACCAGCACTCAAATCTATTGTACCTTTGCTTAGGTACAACCCTAGCTGTTCTATCTACAACAGGCTTGTTGAGAGCTGGGGCTTTGCCCTTAGACTTGGACTGAACAGTCCTAGCAGGTTTAGTAAACCCCAGTCTAGTTTTACCCTTATGAGGTATAAACTCATCAATCAAAGGTAGAACAGACTTTGGTTTAGAAAACCTAGCAACTATGTCTCTCTCCTTCTGAAGACTAATCTCCAGATTTATAATTTGATCATTCTTAAATGCTATAGTTCCCATCTGAATAACAGTTATGTTCTTCAGTCTGGCTATTTCATTTAACTTTTGATCAATCAGCTTCTCAAAATTAGTTGCAGCCACTTTGAGACTTGCAATCTCCTTAGCCTGACTCTTGGCTAAGGATTTGCTTTTCTTAAATGCTTGCAACAGAACTCTATATTCATCAATCAACTGATGAACATCCCCTTCAGATTCAAATCCACTGGCATCACTTGATGCTGATGTAGCTTAATCTGAACTAGCACTAGAAATTGAACTTAAAGAACAATTTTGTACCTGACTGGATCCAGACTGATCCTGGATTTTGTCACCTTCTATTAAGGCCATCAGTCCTTGGCACTGATTGTCCTCTTGCTCATATATAGAGTTCATTATCTGGATGAACTCCTCTTCCTCTTCTTCAGCAAACAGTCTTATGTATGCTTCAGCTTCTGACTCAGTTTCTGAAGAAGATATGTCTGACAGGCTTTTGTCCTTCTTGGCAACAAAGGACCTTTCCTTCTTGCCCTTGAATTGAGTCTTCTTCTTATCATTAGACTCTTTCCTTTTCTCTGGGCAGTCAGCAATAACATGTCCTTGTCTGTTACAGCAATAACATACAATTTTTGATAAAGTTGCTTTGCTTGACTTGGGCTTTCTCCTGTCTTTCTTTGATGACTTCTTGTTCTGATAATAGTCATCTTTTCCCTGAGAAGTGGATGGCTTTGTCCTCCACTGTTTCTTCTTTAGAAACTTCTGAAAGTGTCTTGTGAATGTTGTAAAGTCCTCATCACTCTCACTGCTTTCAGAATTTCTGCCTTCTGATTCATCTGACTCAGTCTCAGCCACTTTTGGAGGTGGAGATGGAGACTTACTTTTGTATTTCCTGGTGGCTTCTGTCATGAATGCCACTATCCTTTCTTTATGCTCACTTCTTATAGTCTTCTCCTCTTCTTTCCTCACCATCAACTGCATCTCATAGGATAGCAGTTTTCCAAACAATGTTGGAGGAGGGATATCTGCTAACTTGGTCATTTCCCTTATGACACAGATCTTGGTATCCCAGTCCTTTGTTAGGGACCTCAAGAACTTATCATTTAGCTCATAATTACTGAAATCTCTTCCATAGGACATTAGCTCATTGACAATCCTATAGAATTTCTTATAGCATTTTGTTATGCTATCAGACCTACATTGCCTGAAACTTTCATATTCTTGGTTTAACAAAGACTTTCTGTCCTGTATCACTTCTTCTGAACCCTCCATATACACTATCAAGGTATCCCACATCTCCTTAGATGTCTTACAATGTATCAAGTTCTGAAAGGTAGCATCATCTATGACACTCACAATGATATTCTGAGCCCTCTTGTCCATGGTGGCCAGAATAATCTCTTCTTTTGTCATTTCAGAAAAGTCTTTAAGTGTTCTCTGATTTGCATCTAAGACTGAAACCTTCATAGGCACATATGACCCTTCTTTAACTGTGATATATATTCTAGGGTCTGAGGCTTCCATAAATAGTCTCACCCTTTCTTTCCAGATGCCAAAAATTTCTTTTCTGCAAATGGGCAACTTCATGGATCCAAGTTCCTTATGATTCTCTATTGAACCCATGTTTCTTGATTTTCTTGATTCTGCACTTTACTTATACTGAATCTGCCAACAAGATCTACTCAGACAGTTATGTCCTTTTTTGAGTAACCTGCCTCTGATACCACTTGAAAGAAATTGTACCTAATCACCTAGAGGGGGGGGGGGGTGAATAGGTGACTTAAATCTTTTTTAACTTTTTAGGCAGATTGCAGATTATATCACAGAGTTATAATTACTTCTTCACAGAAATCAATCAGCAATCACAGAATCAAACATGTATACAGTGAACAAACAGATTTATAGTGGTTCCCCAAGGTTTGGGTACATCCACTATCCCCCTTCATATATCTAGTAGTGTACTAGATTCGGCCAAACTCCTCCACTATCTCAGATCCTCAGATCTTACACTCAGAACCCCAAATGGTTCCTACAGCTCAGGCCCAAGGCCCTACAACTCAGTCTTCTCCAAAGACCTACACTCAGCCACAAGGCCTACACTCAGCCACAAGGCCTACACTCAGGCACAACAGGCCTACACTCAGAGAAATAGATCTCCTACACTCAGGCACACAGGCCATACCACTCAGCCTTTATAATTTCAGGCTTACAACTCAGATCCCTAAGAATCCTACAAGAAATTTTGAATACAAAGAATATACCTACAACTCAGAAAAAGAGAGATGAGTTGACAGATTCTTGATGAGTTCTTGAATGAACTCTGCTGAGATCAACCTCACTTGGCTTTCTTCAAAGCTTCTTGAATGTAGAACACAATAGGATTGATTCTCTGCAGCTGATCTTCAATCACTGCAACTTAAGATTCAGAACTAGGTCTGAACCCTTCTTCACAGCCTGGTTCCAATGGCTGTCTTCTTGGATGGAGCTCTCTCTCCAACTTCTTAGATCTTCACTTGATTCTTCAATGAATTTGTGTTAATCTGTGTTGAAAATCATCTTCTACTGTTGACAGAATAAGCCTATATATAGGCCTTCTTCATGGTGACCGACTGATCTAGTTCCTAACGACTTTCTGACAACTCTGACAGTTGCAGTAGACCGGCTGGAATGGCAGCTGTCATGTCATCCAGTCACTTCTTGAAATATTTGTAACTATCTGGAAGTGTCGAGACAGTCTGTCTTTAAGTGTCGACACTTATAGACCAAGTGTCGACACAAGTAGACTAAGTGTCAACACTAGCCTTCAAGGTGTCGACACAACTCTTTGTGTTGTAGAATTCACTTCTCGACACAGCTTTTTCATCATGTGTCGACACTGATATTGTGTGTCGACACAACTTCTTGTTCTTCAGTACTTTAGTTTATTTCTTGTAAGTGTCGACACAACTCCTTTGTGTCGACACATCTTCATGTGTTGAACTTGTTAAGTGTCGACACATCTTCTTGGTGTCGACACATGTCATCTGTGTTGATACTTGCTGAGTGTCGACACAGCTACTTGTGTCGACACATTCTTCTTCTGTTGAGACTTTGGCTGAGTGTCGACACATCTCCTTTGTGTCGACACATCTCCTTTGTGTCGACACTTGTACTTAGAATTTTTGTTGAACTTTGCTGAGTGTCGACACTTTCTGATGTAGACACAGTTCCTCTGGGTGTCGACACTGTTTCTAAGTGTCGACACTTCTTCACTGGACATTTCTTCATTGAGTGTCGACACAACCTGTATGTGTCGACACTTTCTGTCTGGTGTCGACTCTGCATCCCTGGTGTCGACATAATTACTCCAAGTGTCGACACTGCTTGTCTGGGTGTCGACACAAGTACTCCAAGTGTCGACACTGCTTCTCTGGCTGTCGACACAAGTCTTCTTAAGTGTCGACACTTTCCTTCTGGGTGTCGACACATGGACTTAGAAACATTTCAGCTTTCCCTACAAATACTTAACCTGTACAAGGCAACTCAAAATACATCAAATACATTTTGATGTATATTATTGAGTAGGGTGAGACTTCTTCAAATCAGGTACATTTAAACTAATGTACCCAACAAATAAGATTGTTATGCCGGCGCTACGCTTCTCGGGAAGACAGTATGTTCGTAGGCGCAAGGAGTCGACAAGCGACAACGGGCTGAACCATCTAGTTCAGCCCCCTCTCAGTGAACCGGCCAGCCAGGGCTGAATGAAATGGTTCAGCCCCTTTTGGAGGGGCCGGCCGGCCCCTCCTTGGCCCGGGTATTTATACCCGGGCTGCTCTCATGTGGGGCATTATGCAAGATCATTCAAGGTATTTCTCTTTCTTCTCCTCCTCAAACCCGAGTTCTCTAGGTTCCTCCTTAGATCTCTCTTCCCCCCTTCTTCTTCTTACTATCATTTGGTATCAGAGGCACTTTTCTCCACCATGGTGACGAATCGAACGCAATAGGAAATCGGCCTCTTGGAATCCCTAGAAGAAAATCTGATGGGCTTGATAGATTCGGTGGCCGCCATCGAGGAAAATGTGAAAACATCCACGCATAGGCTAGAAGAGCGTATCGACACCCGAATGGAAGAGATCATGGCGTTGTTGACGCAAAATCTGAAGGGTAAGGCCGTGACAGAAGAAGATCCGGGTGGATCGACCGCTGCACGAGCCGATTCGCACCGGATCGGCGCAAACGGAGGCCCGATCGGGACATCTAGAGGCACATGGTTCGTTACGGGCTCGGGATCGACCCAGAGCAGTGTGTTCGGCACGAGGGGTTCCAACGCAGGCGGGATGGCCTCCGGCGGGGTCAGCGCAGGTAGCTTGGGCTCCAACGGGATCGACGCAGGAGAGATCAGGCCGAGCGGGTTCAACACATGAGGGGGTGGCTCCGACAGCTTGGGTGCAGTAGGCTGGGGTCCCGGTGGGTTCGGTACAGCCAGTTTCAGCACCAGTGGGAGCGGCTTGGGTGGTTTTGGCCCTAGGGGTGGTGGTTGGCCGTTTCTCCCATATGGCGCGGGGGAGGGCTTGCTGCCCCCTCCGGCAAGAGGCAGTATGCAGTGGAGTGGAGCTCCAGCGGCAGGGCTGTTTCGTCAAGGGGTTCCCGACATGCCTTTTAAAATCGGGGAACCAAGAAGACCGAAAGAGTATGGACAGGAGGAAGAGTGGAGTGGACAAGCCGGACACCGGCTGCACATGCTGCCAAAATTGATGCGGATGAATTTCCCTAAGTTCAATGGTGGAGATGCCCTGGAGTGGCTGTAGAAGGTGGAACTGTTTTTCAGCTACTAGGAGATTCCCGAGGGGCATTGGGTGCAGTTGGCCTCTTTTCATTTAGAGGATGATGCTTTCCAATGGGTGCAGTGGTTCCTGAGAGACAAGGACTACGTACCCTGTACCGACTTCGTGGATGGATTCACCACTCGTTTTGGACCTCTCGAGTACGAAGACTTTGAGGCACTCTTACAGAAGCTGCACCAGAAGTGGATGGTAATGGAGTACCAAACCGAGTTCGAAAAGCTGGCTAACCGAGTGCAGTGGGAGGAGAAAACATTACTCAGTTTCTTTGTATCCGGCCTCAAGGATTATTTGAGGGATGAGATCCAGTCGTATATGCCCCGTAACTTGAACCATGCGATCAGTTTAGCTCAGATACAGGAGGAACGCTACAACCGGCAACGCTACCGCAGATCAACCCGTTCTACTACCACTACGCCGGTGGCGCAGAGGGACTCTTAGGGACCGGGCAAGCCGGTTGTCACTTGGCTGACTTGTGCAGAACTTCAGGCGCGAAATGAAAAGGGATTGTGCTATAATTGTGATGAGAAATTCGCTCCCGGGCACAAATGTCAAAAGATACAGGTCTTTATGCTACGAGAGGATACGAAGGACGATGGCACACCTGTATCAGAGTGGGAAGGGGACTTGGATCTGATTGAGTTCGGCGTGTCACTTCAGGCGATGGAGGGATGCAATGCACCACTCACTATGAGGATGGTCGGGAAGGTCCGAAAGGAGAAGGTGACTATCCTGGTAGACAGCGGGAGTACGCACAACTTCATCCACCCGGAAGTGGCGCAGAGGGTGGGACACGAGGTTGACCGAGCTGCTGCTTTTCATGTTATGGTGGCCGATGGGAGCAAACTCCGGTGCGAGGGGGTCATGAAAGGCGTGGAACTAAAGATACAAGGGTACTTGGGACGCACTGACGCCTATATCCTACCCATCAGAGGGTCGGATATGGTGCTTGGGGTGCAGTGGCTACAACAACTATGGAGAGTGACCTTTGATTTTGAACAAATGACAATGGAGTTCCTCCAACATGGGAGGCAATACTGCCTTGGTGGCCTCAAATTTTCCACGCTGAAGGAGATATACCTCCGCAGTCTTGTGCGATTGTGGGAGCAGGACAACACAATGGCGATGGTCATGACATTTATAGAGACCCCCGGGGCGCCTCCGCCAGTGCCCGAGCAGATGCAGGTGCTGCTCGCTCAGTATGCTAATGTATTCCAGACACCCAAGAAACTCCCACCATCGCGGTTCCGCGATCACCAGATTCAGTTGAAGACCGGTACTGTACAACCCCGTATCCGGCGAGTGGGGAGAGCCAAGAACCAGACCGGCCGGCTCAGATCATCCAGGTACCAGGCGAGCTCGGCAGAGAAAACCCGAGCCCGAGCTCGGCATTCGTCGACCGCGAGCTTGGTACTCACCGAGCTAAGACAAGATTCGTCTGGCAGAGATCGACTAATGGAAGTCGACGGATGGGCCTGCTCGCCGTCCCAGCTCGCACTCTCATAACGGAGCTCGGCAACAGTGGGTGAGCCGGATCTGCCGAGGTGGCTAGGCTCCCCAGCTCGCCTGGATCCATAAGGTACTTTTTACTATTTTGCCCCCGCTGGTCTGCCCATAGCCCTCTAGAATAGCGGAGTTTGGCTGTTGGCAGACCCAACCAAAGGTTTTTTGGTAACTTCAGGTCAGTTCATTTTGGTTATTGGCAGTTCAGATTCTGAAAACTATAAATAGGACCCAAGGGGTACCCCAGAAGGCATGCTTCCTGTGCTCTTTTGCTCCAGGTTTTAAGTGCTTTTTGAGGGTACCTTAGCTCGACCTTTAGCTAAGGAGGGGAAGCTTTCTTAGATCTTCCGGGTGTGTGGTGGGTCCTCCCCGCCGAGCCCTTGTGTCGGCTCTTCCCTTGTCTCTTTTGTTATTTTGCTTGCAGGAGTGAAGTAGGCACGCGATCACCCTTTCCCCGAGGGCGAACTCCACCAAGACCGATTTTCGGTTTCAACATTTTGGTGCGGTGAGCGTGGAGCGTGGTCAGTACAAAAAAACTTCAGCGAGCTAGATGACGGGAGGACTGGTATTAGACAGGCCGGACTCACCGCCCCCCCCCCCCCCCCCCCCCCGCCTCTTGCCACGGTGGGGATGCTCAAGGATTTCAGGAACAAGGTACTGAAACTTGTCAATTGCGCACTCGCATGCAGGCCGAGTGATCGACTCCAGCAGTTTAGATCGCAGCTGCCTACTCTCTGGGCGAGGACGCCCCCGACAGGCGAGCTAGGAAGGAGGTTGCCGAGGAAGGCCGGGGGTGCGAGCTCTCCGGGCACGAGCTCTTCCCCAGATTGGCAGACGGAGGCCGGTTCGGCGAGCTGGGCTCGCGAGACGGGCCAGCTCGCCCAGTAGGGGGAGGTAGCCCCTTCAGTGCTTGGTTTCCTCTGCCACGATTCCAGATGGGTTCAGGGAACCCGAAATGACCTACTACACCGGCAAAGGAGACCCCGTCCAGCACGTCCAATGGTTCGAGGACGTAGTTTCAATTCAACAGATGTCGGACGGATTCAAATGCCGACTCTTCGCCATTACCCTCAAGGAGAAGGCAAGGGAGTGGTTCCATCATCTGCCGGCCAGCTCAATCTACTGCTTTGAAGACCTACGCCGTGTAACGTCCCGAATCGCTCTAGGCCCCTAGTGTGTGAGTTTTTGAGTCAGGAGGGTTGACTCGAGTCCTGAGAAGTGCAGGGAATTGGGCTGCACTTGTGGAGAAGGGGAGAAATCAGTGCAGAGAGAAGTGACACGGGTATCGACACGGGCGTGTCCCTACCCGTGTGCGTCGAGTTCCACTCGACAAGCCGTGTCGAGACTGACGAGTTGTGTCGACACAAAGTGACACGGGTAGTGACACGGCCGTGTCCCTACCCGTGTGCGTCGAGATGATCTCGACGAGGCGTGTCGAGATCGTCGAGAGTCGTCGAGATCGTCGAGCGGGGTCGACACTAAGTGACACGGGTAGTGACACGGGCGTGTCCCTACCCGTGTGCGTCGAGTTGAGCTCGACGAGAAGTGTCGAGATGCAACCCGAGAAGTACACGGCCAATGACACGGCCATGCACACGGCCGTGTCATGGGGACACGGGTCAGGACACGGGCGTGTCCCTACCCGTGTCAAACATTGAACCGACATGGAAACCGCCACGGCCGTTTCACGGAAGCAGGACACGGGTACGGACACGGCCGTGTCCCTACCCGTGTCATATTTTGTTTATAAGGGGCAGAGAAAATCCTAGCCGTTTTTCATCCTCATTTCCTTCCCCTATTTCCTGTGAGAGCCCCTGGTGAGAGGAAAACTGCAGGAGCAAATTCTACCGAAGGAGATCCGCCATCGCCGTGAAGAGAAGATGCCGCCAAGGAGAACTACGCGATCCATGGCTGGAAATGGTGGTACCGCTGGAGCCAACGTGAGTTTCCTACCCTCTCTCTTGGTGCTAGATCTTAGATATTTAGGAGAGACATCGGCTCAAGAGAGCTTGATGGAGAGGAGAAGATTTCTAGGTTTGGCCATGCTAGGATTTGAATCCTAGATTTTAGATCTCTTCAACCCTTCCCCTTTTCTTCAATACGACGATGGGTGAATGGTTTCGTGAGGAGTTTTGGCCCTTGAGGTTGAATAAGGGAGGAGGACATTTCTGGAAAATTTAGGAAGGATCGCTTGAGGAGGAAGACGGACCGATGCCGTTCATTTTTCTTTAAGATGCGCGCAGAATCTGTATTCTGCGTGCAGCGATCTTCTAGGCCAATTTCGTGTAGGATATGGGCAGATCTGGGCTTTTGGCTAAACACGAAAGTTGTAGCCCTTGGAAATACCTTTCCAACGAGTGGTTGCACGACTTCAGGTGATGTCTGTGGCCCCGGGAAAACCTAATCGATTTTGCTGTCCGGCAATTCCTGTACACAGAAATTGTGTTCTGTGCGCAGTGAACTTTGAATCCGATTTCGAGTAAGTTATTGTCAGATCTGGGTTGTGACCTGAATATGAAAGTTGTAGATCATGAAAAGGTCTTTCCAACGTGGGGTTACACGCCTCCACCGGATTCCTGTAACTTCAGGAAACTCTGGTCGAAGTTGCTGTCCAGTGCTAATCCTGCGCTGAAATTCTGGGTCTCTACATACATTGTGGATTTGAAATTGGTGGGTCCAATGTCGCAATTAATTCGAGATTTTGGTGAAATAATTTTATGTTAACCACCAAAGTGTTATGGATGATAATATTTACTGTTTTAGAAATCAATTTATTATCGCAAGATAGCTTGAGGCCTGTTGATTTCCTTATGTTTAATTGGATTGATTTGATAATACTTCGGTAAGTTGTCGTAAGAGCAAATCTTGTTTATATCATGTTGAAATCACTTGGGATGATACATAGATGGGTAACCCATGGCCATGCATATGTTATATATCGGATTGAATTTAGGAGTCCAACAATAGTGGGTCGTCTCTTATTGGCATCTTATGGTAACTGTGCAAGTGCGGTATTGACCGCCACTAAGTTTTGGGCGTGTTGAGGTAAGGTGTGAATGGATGGTTGGGCTGTGACCTCGTGCTCACTCCGAGGCCCCTTCCATGATATGTTGATGTGGAATTTGCATGTGGTGTGAGTCGACACGCGGTGTCGTAATCCTGGGTTAAGGATAGTGTGGCAGGTCTACGGGCTCGCCAGTCGTCACACCGACGGGAGTTGGCAGTTAGACTTGGTCGGTTTGGGCTGTGTCCTCGGTGTTCACGTCCCGAGGCCCCTCCGGCCATGTGAGCGGTTGGGCTGTGTCCTCGTGCTTCTTCCGAGGCCCCTTCCGGGTCACGCAAGGCCAGTTCGGGCTGTGTTCTTGGTGCACATCTACCCAAGACCCCGCTGGGCCATAGTACGCATGGGCTCCGCTGTTGTGTTCTTAGCGTTGAGGCGTACGGAGGCCTAGGTGAAGTAGTGTGATACCCGCCTAGTAGTAGAAGTGCCCGTTCTACTGTCACCGCCTGGCCACGGCGGCTGATGCCTGAGAGGTTAGCTACCTGCTCGAAAAGTGGGAACTATAGTCTGTGTCGACATAGCAATTGCATGGGTGTGCATGAGTGAGTCATTGCATAGCATTCATAGCATTTCATATCATTGCACAACAAGATCCTTATAGTATAAGTTTGTATGGGCACTCTTATACGATGAGTTACTTTTATGTAACCCGATCCTTAACTTATAAGTTTGTATGGGCATTCTTATAAGTTAAGTTACTTTCCTGCAGTTACTTATACTTGCTAGTTTAGTGTAGCTCTTACATAAATGCTGATTATGATACTGTTACTCTTACACTACTGACACCTGCTTGTACTTCCTTTACTTGCATACTTGTTATATACTATACTCTTGTTCCTTTTCTCCGCCCGGTGCCGAGGAGTCGCCGGGGGAGCGGATGTGAAACCACTTAGTCGTTTCGACTAACGGTTGCTACGTCTTCCTTTTTAGGAGGTCACGCCGCAGGTAGAGCAGCCGCAGACTACGCTGCAGGACAGCCAGGCCAGGACGACAGGGCCTGAAGGGACGGTGCCATCGATACCGTCGGTCACTGATGTTAGTTCTATTACTCTGTTGTAGCCCGTTTGGGCAATGTTTAGCTGTACTCTGATATATTGTAGAAGCATGTTTTAGCTTCTCCTTATTGATGTATTTGGACATTATAACTTAGTGTGGATTTGACTTCTGGTAGTTTATTTAATTGGTTGGGTTGGCATGATATATTGATATTGTTGTAGCCGGCGGAATAGGCGTCTTGTGGTACAGGTTAGCCAGTGTGCTAATGCTACCGCAAGGCGGCTGTTCCGGGCATAAGACTCCCTCTTCGTGCCGTGTTTTGGGATCCGGGTAGGGGGAGTTTTACAATTGGTATCAGTTTGCCACGATCCTCAACTAAGGAAGTCATTCAACAATGGTGCCACCCCCGTTTGGTTAGTCGGTTTGTGGACAAACTGACTTAGCGGAAGCAATTGTGTGCCCATATGTAATTCACATTGAGTTTGTCCAACTTTGACACTACGATTAGCCAACCTGACCTTAGGTACATACCTTTATACGTCGATCTTCCAAGTTTGGACGACCCCAAGTATGTAAAACTATGGTATAAAGTCTTGCGAGATCCCCTCGGGCAAGCACTTTTGTTTATAGCGGATTTTGAATCTAACGGAGAAAATAGACATGACAGATTTCCTAGGGCAACCACTTTTGTTTATAGGAGATTTGTGCTTGGTGGAGATAATGGATATGGTAAAGTGGTTGGGAGCGGGTCTTTTGGGTGTTCAGACAAGCGTTAAGAGACTCGCTGAAGGAGTGATTGAAGCGGGACCCAGCTCAAAGACGAGGACTACGAGGAAGAAATTAAGCATTCGTCCTTAGTCTGCCTAAGTTTTTCTAGGAATCTGGCTTGAGCATTTACAATCTTGATACTAAGGCGTAATGGTTAGTGAGAAACCGTCCTACACTCTATTCGATACCGGTGCCTCACACTCCTTTGTGTCAGAGGATTTCATTAAAGACGTGGGGGATGTTCAGTATTTCACGGGAATAGCCCGACGTGTACGCCTTCCGGATGGCTCGGAGATGATCGCAACCGCCAAGTGCGAGTTGGAGTTATTTATTGATGGGAAGGCCTTTGATACACCGGCCACGGTTTTGAGAATGTCGGAGTTTGACATCATTTTGGGCATGGCATGGCTGGATTGGCACTTCGCGAAGATCGACTGCGCGGAGAAGCGGATCTATTTGAGACATGGAGACTCTGACGTCATCTTCCAAGGTATTGGCTTCGTGCCCCGCATGATGTTATCTTCCGTCCAGGTTGTAAAAGCTCATATGAAGGGGGACGAGGTCTTCATGATCTGGTTCGAGTTGAAGGAGGAAGCGTTGGAATTAAAGGATGTACGGGTTGTGCGGGATTTTCCCGAGGTATTTCCTGAGAAGCTGCCAGGATTGCCCCCGCATAGAGAGGTTGATTTTCAGATTAATCTAGTACCAGGTGCCAAGCCTGTATCTAAGGCTCCGTACAGAATGGCCCCGAAAGAACTTGCAGAATTTAGAGTTCAACTACAGGAACTAGTGGATTCAGGGTTCGTTCGCCCCAGTTCATCACCATGGGGAGCCCCTGTGCTGTTCGTGAAGAAGAAGGATGGAACCCTGCGATTGTGCATAGATTATCGGGAACTCAATCGATTGACGGTGCGGAACACTTATCCGCTACCTCGGATCGACGAGTTGTTCGATCAATTAGTGGGAGCACATTGGTTCTCTAAACTAGACTTGCGCTCTGGATACTATCAGTTGAGGATACAAGAAGGGGATATTCAGAAAACAGCCTTCAGTTCGAGATATGGTTTGTATGAGTTCACAGTAATGCCGTTTGGGCTCACAATGCACCTTCGGCCTTCATGAGCCTGATGAACAAGGTGTTTGAACCATACTTGGACATCTTTGTCATTGTTTTCATCGACTACATCTTAGTCTACTCAAAGACGGAGGAGGAGCATGTCGAGCACCTGACCTTGGTTTTGAAGAAATTGAAGGAGCACGCCTTGTATGCCAAGTTTAGCAAGTGTGAATTCTGGCTTAAGAAGGTTGCCTTCTTGGGGCATGTGATCAGTGGAGCAGGGCTAGCAGTGGATCCAACAAAGGTGCGGGCCGTGAAGGAGTGGTCGCCCTTGAAGTCGGCGGCCGATGTACGAAGCTTTCTTGGACTTGCTGGCTACTACCGCAAGTTCGTGAAAGGATTTTCCAAGATTGCCCTTCCTCTTACCTCCTTGACGAAGAAGGGTGTGCCATTTGAGTGGACACCTCAATGTGAAGCAGCATTTCAAGAGTTGAAGGATAGGCTTACCTCCGCCCCCATCCTTGCACTTCTGTCGGGGAAGGAAGGATTTCAGGTTTACACGGACGCATCATATCAAGGGATGGGTGCGGTGCTGATGCAGCACGGGCACGTGATCGCTTATGCTTCAAGGCAGTTAAAGAAACATGAAATCAATTACCCGGTTCATGATTTGGAGCTGGGAGCAGTGGTGTTCGCTTTGAAAGTCTGGAGGCATTACCTATATGGCGTACACTGCGAGATCTTTTCCGATCACAAGAACTTGAAGTATGTCCACACTCAGAAGGAGTTGAACATGAGACAACAACGGTGGTTGGAATTTCTATGCGACTATGAGTTCACCATGAACTACCACCCCGGGAAAGCGAACTCCATAGCCGATGCCTTGAGTAGGAAAGTGCCAGGCTCTAGCCCAGAGTCTCGGTTGATGAGTATGGAGTTGGCTCGGATGGTCAAAGAGATGGAAATTACTCTAGTATTCAAGGCTCCTTCGGCAGAGTATGCGGAGTATTTGGCCAACATGAGCATAGTTTGTGATATCCGAGACCGGATTCGGGTGGAGCAAGGAATGGATGCGGCCTTGGCCCCGGCAATCAAGGCAATTGAAGATGGGACCACCGATGAGTACACACTAAAAGACGGCCTCGTTTATCTTCGAGGCCGACTTTATATTCCCAAGGGCGGCAAAATTCGGGAAGATATATTGAGAGAGGCGCATTCCTCTCAATATTCAGTGCATCCGGGTATTGCTAAGATGTACGCCGGACTGCGGAAGACCATGTGTTGGCCGGGAATGAAGAAGGATGTTCGCTACTATGTTACACATTGCGAAGCTTGCCAAAGAGTGAAGGCTGAATGCAGGAGTCCCGGTGGTTTGTTGCAGTCATTGCCCATCCCCGAATAGAAGTTTGAGGACATCTCCATGGACTTTGTCCATGGGCTACCTCGCTCACGCTCCGGGAATGATTCAGTGTGGGTTATTGTGGATCAACTGACAAAGGTGGACCGGTTCATTCCAATGAAGAAGGAAGCACACATGGATGTTTTGGTACGCCTTTTTGTGGATCAATTTGTACGGTATCATGGCGTGCCCAAGACAATTGTTTCGGATCGGGATGGTCGGTTTACATCCAATGAGTGGAAGGCGGTACAGGCGTATTTGGGCTCACGCCTAACCTTTAGTACCGCATTTCATCCTCAGACTGACGGGCAGTCAGAGCGGACCATCAAAACACTGGAGGATTTATTGAGATTATGTGTGCTGGACAGAGGAGAGCCGTGGGAAAGACTCTTGCCCCTGGTGGAATTCTCCTACAATAATAGTAATCAAGCGAGCATCGGTATGGCGCCCCATGAAGCCCTTTACGGAAGAAGGTGTAGGACCCCCTTGTCTTGGGTGCAGGATGAAGATCCGAAGGCATTAGGAAATGAATTTATAGATGATACTGATATGGCTGTCAGATTGATAAGAGACCGCATGTTGGAGGCTCAAAGTCGACAGGCAAAATATTACAATAAAAAGCACCGGATGGTGGAGTTCCAAGTGGGCGAAAAAGTGTTCCTTAAGATTCGGCCGATGCATGGAGTGTCGCGGGTGCGGGGAGTGAAAAAGCTCAGCCCAAGGTATGTTGGGCCTTATACTATATTGGAAAGAATTGGCGCGTTGGCCTATCGGTTGGAGTTACCACCGGAACTAGAAAATCTTCACGACGTGTTCCACGTATCGTCGCTTCGAAAAGCACTATTGCGGCCCGACCAATTTATTCCCACTACTGATGGTGCGGTGGCGTCAGATAGGTCTGTGCGACTAGAGCCGGTACGGATTGTTGACATCGAGACAAGAACATTACGCCGCAAAAGTGTTCCCTTAGTGAAAGTGCTATGGTTGAATCATGGGAAGGAGGAGTACACCTGGGAGCCAATGGATTTGATGCAGCAATGCTACCCGGAGTTGTTTGCCCAAGGTAATCTTATTTAAAAACATATGATAAACTTCCTGTTAAGTTTTTCTCCACCCAGCCTAAGCCTGATTTCGGGGACGAAATCTTTTATTTTGTTTATAGGATTTGTAACCTCCCGAATCGCTCTAGGCCCCTAGTGTGTGAGTTTTTGAGTCAGGAGGGTTGACTCGAGTCCTGAGAAGTGCAGGGAATTGGGCTGCACTTGTGGAGAAGGGGAGAAATCAGTGCAGAGAGAAGTGACACGGGTAGCGACACGGGCGTGTCCCTACCCGTGTGCGTCGAGTTCCACTCGACAAGCCGTGTCGAGACTGACGAGTTGTGTCGACACAAAGTGACACGGGTAGTGACACGGCCGTGTCCCTACCCGTGTGCGTCGAGATGATCTCGACGAGGCGTGTCGAGATCGTCGAGAGTCGTCGAGATCGTCGAGCGGGGTCGACACTAAGTGACACGGGTAGTGACACGGGCGTGTCCCTACCCGTGTGCGTCGAGTTGAGCTCGACGAGAAGTGTCGAGATGCAACCTGAGAAGTACATGGCCAATGACACGGCCATGCACACGGCCGTGTCATGGGGACACGGGTCGGGACACGGGCGTGTCCCTACCCTTGTCAAACATTGAACCGACATGGAAACCGCCACGGCCGTTTCACGGAAGCAGGACACGGGTACGGACACGGCCGTGTCCCTACCCGTGTCATATTTTGTTTATAAGGGGCAGAGAAAACCCTAGCCGTTTTTCATCCTCATTTCCTTCCCCTATTTCCTGTGAGAGCCCCTGGTGAGAGGAAAACTGCAGGAGCAAGTTCTACCGAAGGAGATCCGCCATCGCCGTGAAGAGAAGATGCCGCCAAGGAGAACTACGCGATCCATGGCCGGAAATGGTGGTACCGCTGGAGCCAACGTGAGTTTCCTACCCTCTCCCTTGGTGCTAGATCTTAGATATTTAGGAGAGACATCGGCTCAAGAGAGCTTGATGGAGAGGAGAAGATTTCTAGGTTTGGCCATGCTAGGATTTGAATCCTAGATTTTAGATCTCTTCAACCCTTCCCCTTTTCTTCAATACGACGATGGGTGAATGGTTTCGTGAGGAGTTTTGGCCCTTGAGGTTGAATAAGGGAGGAGGACATTTCTGGAAAATTTAGGAAGGATCGCTTGAGGAGGAAGACGGACCGATGCCGTTCATTTTTCTTTAAGATGCGCGCAGAATCTGTATTCTGCGCGCAGCGATCTTCTAGGCCATTTTCGTGTAGGATATTGGCAGATATGGGCTTTTGGCTAAACACGAAAGTTGTAGCCCTTGGAAATACCTTTCCAACGAGTGGTTGCACGACTTCAGGTGATGTCTGTGGCCCCGGGAAAACCTAATCGAGTTTGCTGTCCGGCAATTCCTGTACACAGAAATTGTGTTCTGTGCGCAGTGAACTTTGAAGCCGATTTCGAGTAAGTTATTGTCAGATCTGGGTTGTGACCTGAATATGAAAGTTGTAGATCATGAAAAGGTCTTTCTAACGAGGGGTTACACGCCTCCACCGGATTCCTGTAACTTCAGGAAACTCCGGTCGAAGTTGCTGTCCAGTGCTAATCCTGCGCTGAAATTCTGGGTCTCTACATACATTGTGGATTTGAAATTGGTGGGTCCAATGTCGCAATTAATTCGAGATTTTGGTGAAATAATTTTATGTTAACCACCAAAGTGTTATGGATGATAATATTTACTGTTTTAGAAATCAATTTATTATCGCAAGATAGCTTGAGGCCTGTTGATTTCCTTATGTTTAATTGGATTGATTTGATAATACTTCGGTAAGTTGTCGTAAGAGCAAATCTTGTTTATATCATGTTGAAATCACTTGGGATGATACATAGATGGGTAACCCATGGCCATGCATATGTTATATATCGGATTGAATTTAGGAGTCCAACAATAGTGGGTCGTCTCTTATTGGCATCTTATGGTAACTGTGCAAGTGCGGTGTTGACCGCCACTAAGTTTTGGTCGTGTTGAGGTAAGGTGTGAATGGATGGTTGGGCTGTGACCTCGTGCTCACTTCGAGGCCCCTTCCATGATATGTTGATGTGGAATTTGCATGTGGTGTTAGTCGACACGCGGTATCGTAATCCTTGGTTAAGGATAGTGTGGCAGGTCTACGGGCTCGCCAGTCGTCACACCGACGGGAGTTGGCAGTTAGACTTGGTCGGTTTGGGCTGTGTCCTCGGT
Source organism: Platanthera guangdongensis (assembly GCA_039583875.1). Lineage (NCBI taxonomy): Eukaryota > Viridiplantae > Streptophyta > Magnoliopsida > Asparagales > Orchidaceae > Platanthera > Platanthera guangdongensis. The sequence continues at coordinate 5,579,872 of CM077159.1, forward strand.
GTTCACGTCCCGAGGCCCCTCCGACCATGTGAGCGGTTGGGCTGTGTCCTTGTGCTTCTTCCGAGGCCCCTTCCGGGTCACGCAAGACCAGTTCGGGCTGTGTTCTTGGTGCACAACTACCCAAGACCCCGTTGGGCCATAGTACGCATGGGCTCCGCTGTTGTGTTCTTAGCGTTGAGGCATACGGAGGCCTAGGTGAAGTAGTGTGATACCCGCCTAGTAGTAGAAGTGCCCGTTCTACTGTCACCGCCTGGCCACGGCGGCTGATGCCTGAGAGGTTAGCTACCTGCTCGAAAAGTGGGAACTATAGTCTGTGTTGACATAGCAATTGCATGGGTGTGCATGGGTGAGTCATTGCATAGCATTCATAGCATTTCATATCATTGCACAACAAGATCCTCATCGTATAAGTTTGTATGGGCACTCTTATACGATGAGTTACTTTTATGCAACCCGATCCTTAACTTATAAGTTTGTATGGGCATTCTTATAAGTTAAGTTACTTTCCTGCAGTTACTTATACTTGCTAGTTTAGTGTAGCTCTTACATAAATGCTGATTATGATACTGTTACTCTTACACTACTGACACCTGCTTGTACTTCCTTTACTTGCATACTTGTTATATACTATACTCTTGTTCCTTTTCTCCGCCCGGTGCCGAGGAGTCGCCGGGGGAGCGGATGTGAAACCACTTAGTCGTTTTGACTAATGGTTGCTACGTCTTCCTTTTTAGGAGGTCATGCCGCAGGTAGAGCAGCCGCAGACTACGCCGCAGGACAGCCAGGACAGGACGACAGGGCCTGAAGGGACGGTGCCATCGATACCGTCGGTCACCGATGTTAGTTCTATTACTCTGTTGTAGCCCGTTTGGGCAATGTTTAGCTGTACTCTGATATATTGTAGAAGCATGTTTTAGCTTCTCCTTATTGATGTATTTGGACATTATAACTTAGTGTGGATTTGACTTCTGGTAGTTTATTTAATTGGTTGGGTTGGCATGATATATTGATATTGTTGTAGCCGGCGGAATAGGCGTCTTGTGGTACAGGTTAGCCCGTGTGCTAATGCTACCGCAAGGCGGCTGTTCCGGGCATAAGACTCCCTCTTCGTGCCGTGTTTTGGGATCCGGGTAGGGGGAGTTTTACACGCCGGGGGTTCATTCTGAGGTTCACTATGTCGAAGAGGAGGAAGGAGTCAGAGTCTCTGTTCCACATCAAGCAGGGAGTGAATGATACGTTGGGAAGCTACGTGGATCGGTTCCAGGAGGAGGTCACCCAGGTCCAGGAGATGCCAGACCAAAGTTTGATGATGGCTTTCACCCTGGGCCTGCAACAGGGATTCTTCAGGAAGGAGCTGAAGAGAATCCCCCTCTCTCCTACGAGGAGCTAATGGAGAGGGCGACAAGGGAGGTTGACGGGGAGGCGTCAAACCCAGAGTTTGCGCGGAAGCTGGCCAGGTGGGCCATGAAGGAGGAGAGGGAGTCGAGAGGAGGAAGAGGACAGGAGGAAAGGAGAGGAGAGCCCTGACAGAGGGAGCAAAGGCAGCTCCAAGGGAAGCAGAAGCCCAGGTGGGGCATCAGGAGCCCGACCATCGGCTGGGATGGAGGCCCAAGTGGCAAGGGCGGTGGCCATCAAGGGTGGCAAGATCAATTCCACCCCCACGCTGGAGGCAGGCCCAGAAGCCCCAACTCCCCGATCAAGAAGAGGCTATGGCCATAGCCATGGGGGAGAGGAGGAGAGTAGCAAGGAGGAGGAGGAGAGAAGTTAGGGTGGAGTTGCCCTATTGCGACTTTCATCAGGAGGAGGGGCACGCCTCAACCACATGCCGGAAGTTCCTCGAACTGAGAGGGAATAGGGAACAGCAGCAGCAGCAGGTGCGTCAGGAAGTGAGGATAGAGGAGGTCCTGCCTTGGGCAGAGGAGGACCGTTGCGAAGACCGGGTGGACGTTGGGACCGGAGGAGGGATCAGAGTGATCCACGGGGGGGGGGGGGGGGGGGAGGTCGAGGCTTCCCGAAAGGCGAGCCTCCACACCATGTATCATCGGAGCATTGCCTCCATGTCCCAAACCCCACCCCCAGAAGAGAGGATCACCTTATCCAGGAGCGACATGCCGGATCACGAGGATCCATTTTGCGATGCGCTGGTCATCCGGACAACCATCAAAAATTTTACCGTCTCCCGGATCCTCGTCGACAACGGAAGCTCCATCAACGTCGTATTTAAGAAGGCGTTTGACGCAATGAAGGTGGAGGCAAAGAGGGTGTTGGCCTCGGATGGACCCTTGTTTGGATTTTCGGGGGAGAGAAAGGAAGTAGAGGGAGGAGTAGGCCTCCATGTCACCCAGGGGGGGGGGCAGTCCAGGAACTGCAGGTTCGTCATCGTGGATGCCCCCAGCAGCTACAATGCCATCTTCGGGAGACCCCTTATCAGTGCCTTCCGCTGTGTCCCCTCATTATTCTATCAGTGCTTGAAGTTCAATGCCGAGGGGATTCAGGTCAGGGTCAGGGGGACCCCAAAGTGGCGCGTGAATGCTACGTCACCGCCGTGAACTCCATCTCTTGGCAGGAGGGAACCGAGGTGATTAAGCGAAGGATGGAGTAGGAAGAACAGGAAGCTGGTAGGGAGGAGCTGGAGGCGGAGGGATGCGTCATGGTAGAGACAGCAGGAGGAGATTAGGAGAAGTCGGCTGAGGCAATGGCCGTGGAAGAAGAGGCGGAGGTAGAGGCCCTCGTCCCGGAGGAGAGGGGTGATGAAGAATGGGGGGAGCAGTCCCGGTTGGAAGCTGCGGAAGAGGTGGTGGAGCTGGAGGTCCACACCCGAGAAGGCATGGTGGAGAAGATCCGCGTTAGCGGAGGGCTGGCCTCGGAGGACCAAGGCAGGATGCTGGAGTGCATCCAGAAGAACGTGGACATCTTCGCATGGAGCGCCGCAGAGATGTCGGGGGTTGATGCGGATGTGGCTTGCCACCGCCTAAACTTGGACCTGGGAACACGCCCCGTACAATAAAAGAAGAGGTCCACTGTAGACAAGCTGGCGGAGCCCATCATAGAGGAGGTGACAAAGCTTCTCAAGGCCGACTTCATATCCGAGATCGAATACCACGGTTGGGTCTCAAATGTAGTCATGGTGAAAAAACTGGATGGCCGGTGACGTATGTGTATCGACTTCTCCTTGCTTAATAAATCTTATCCTAAGGACTGTTATCCCTTGCCTCGGATCGACGCGCTGGTTGACTCAGCCGTTGGTTTTTCCGTGATGAGTTTTTTAGATGCATTTTCAGGTTATCATCAAATCAGGATGCACCCCCCGAACGTCAAAGATGTTGTAACACCCCCTATCCGTCGCATAGCATATAGCAGTAGGTCCGGCCGGAGCCCGATGCCATATACTACAGACAGACCGGGTGGTTACTTATGGAAACCATCCAACCAATCTCAACGTCCTACACAGAGCATTCTAGCGGAAGCAGTTTATAAAAGTTGTAACAAAGAACCCAACATTAAAGCATGAATGTGCACTAATACAAAATAGGAATGTTATACAAAATACCCAAAATAAGACTTAAGGCATTACAAAATGTTTCACTTGATATTACATGTTTTTCAAACCACGGCACGCAGGCCGGTCATACATGAAAAAAACAGCAAACACTTCCATTTGGGCCTTCGAGGGCCGGCTTCGCAAAAAGGGATTTAGCCCGCTATTGACCGCTTGGTCCAGCTGCACCTGCAAGCAACAAACCACCGCACGGTGGCAAAACAAGGCAACGGTCAGCAATGCTGACCAATTATAACGATCCCGCCCCCAACTCGGGGCGGCGATGCTCCTTCCCTGCATTTCATTAGCATAAGCGAGCAATATATATATATATATATAGCCATTTCATCACAGATGTTGGCTCGCACGTCCACACGCCCCTTGCTCTCAGGGCACATTCTCGGTGAACCGGTCGATGTCACGTCAATTAAAGCCATAGACATTCCGGACTCACCACCGCCACTTTGACGGCCAAACATATGAGCAATTTGTCTTCCCGGCATGGGTCACGTCAATTTAAGTCATGGACCGCCGAAGACTCTCATCTATGCCAACGACAAGTGCCACGTAACCTTAGGTCTCCTTAACCCGAACGAAATAGATATGGGTACGGTTCCATCTAACCCGTGCTCACGTCGCAACGACAATTTAAGCCATTTGCGCAGGTTAAACTTCTCCCGAGTCCCATTTTTGTCACACAATTTCACATAACTTGGTTATGTTCAAGTTGGCTCTCAGGCCTCCATGTTGGCAAGATCTCGTATCCGACCAGTTTTCCGGGTGCACCTTTGGGTTAGTCCCCAAGGCTCCCTGCTGCAATCTACCGCGTAGAAAACCCGAAAAACAAACAATAGCACGGAGTCTTCTCCGACATTTATGCAATGCAACATCACCGATCTAGACCAACATGTCCGGGTAGGCTTCACACATCATGCCTATGTCCGTTCTCGCTTACGGACTCTAAACAACGGGGACTTCACATATCTACCCGAAGGAACGCCTCCAACTCTCCGCAAACTCGCGAGAGCGGGCTTCCTATGCAAAGAAAGAGAGCTACTCATGCTCAAGATGAGGATCGTTACCCTAGCATTCCTCTTTGACGCCATTGAAAAGTAATAGGATGAAAAGCACCGCACTAGCTTTGCCTCCATAGATCCGGAGTCGGCTCGCGATTCGGAGCTCCGAAGCTCCTCCAATGACGGGATCTAGCTCCTTCTTCCTCCCTTGGCTCTCCTCTCTCTCTAAGGTTTAAGAAAGATAACACTTAAGAAAAAGTGAGGGTTTCTAAGTCCAATCCCGGGTATATCCCTTCAGGAACAACCCCCAGCCGTTGGATCTCAAAATAAGGAAACGAACGGCTTTGATTCGGGACTGAAATGCCCAATCTGGACCGAACACGGCCTCGCACACGCCCGTGTCCAGGGCCGTGTGCCTCATTCGCCGTCAAAATCGAATCACCTGGAACCTCACACGGGTATCAAACACGCCCGTGTTCGAGCTGACACGCCCGTGTTCCACCTGACATGGCCGTGTGGCCGGCCGTGTACCCCATCATTTTTCCCCAAAATCAACCCGAGCACTGCACGGGTTCTAGGACATGCCCGTGTCCTTACCCGTGTCACCTCAACACGCCTGGACCCCAGGCCGTGTACACGGTCTCGACACTCGACACTTCGTCGAGCGAAGATCATCGACCTGATGACACGGCCTTGGACACGCCCGTGTCCTAGGCCGTGTGCCTTGTCTCGACACATTGTCGACACCAAAGTGTCGACTTCCCGGGACGAGTGTCGACACGGGTCGACACGCCCTGCGACACGCCCGTGTCGCAGGCCATGTGCCCAGTCTCGACACAATGTCGAGACCAAAGTGTCGACTTCCCGTATCAGTGTCGACACAGGCTCGACACGCCCCTGGGACACGCCCGTGTCCTAGGCCGTGTGCCTGCTGCCAGAACCCAAACTGGCCCAAAACGTCCCCCTTTGCTCCTTTGAGTTTCGGGGCGTTACAACTCTCCCCCTCTTAAAAGAATTTCGCCCATGAAATTACATAAAGGAAAGACATGTACAAAACCAAAATTTGTACCTGAGCGGAACAACTACGGATACTCGTCAAGCATAGTGTGCTCTCGCTTCCAAGAGAGCTCCTCACAACCGCAATTGTCCCACCGGACCTTGACCATCCTGATCTCTTTATTGCGTAGCCGCTTGACCTCCGAGTCCTCGATCCGCACGGGCTTGACCTTTGTCGTTAGCCCACTGTCCACCAACACTTGATCAACCGCGATCACTTGCGTAGGCTCTTGCACCGCCTTCCGAAGCACCGAAATGTGGAATACATCATGTAAACCACTAAGCGCCACTGAAAGCATCAACCGATAGGCCGCTTCACCAACTCGCTCCAGAACCTCAAACGGTCCAAGGTACCTCGGGCTTAGCTTTTTCAATCGCCGCACCCGCGAGACACCCTTGAACGGCTTGATCTTTAGGTACACATAATCGCCCACAACGAACTCCACGTTCCTGTGCTTGGCATTATAGTATTTCATTTGCCGGTCCTGAGCAAAAAGCAACCTCTCCCGAATGGTTCGCACCAAAGAAGTGGCACCCTCCACTTCCGATCGCTTATACAACTTTGACTCACCCGTTTCTAACCAAGACAACGGCGTGCGACATTTTCTACCATATAGGGCCTCGAAACGCGCCATCTGAATACTCGCTTGGCAGCTATTGTTGTATGCGAACTCCACCAAATAAAGGTGGTCTTCCCATTGCTTTCCGAAATCCAAGACACACATGCGGAGCATGTCTTCCATAGTTCTATTGACCCTCTCGGTCTGCTCATCCGTTTGCGGATGGAAGGCTGTGCTGAATTTCAGCTTTGTTCCCAACATTTGCTGCACCAGCCTCCAATCATTGGACGTGAACCGCCCATCTCGGTCACTCACGATGCTGCGGGGCACACCATGAAGCCGTACTATGTTATCCACATAAAGCTTTGCCAACTTCTCCACCGGATCATCCTTCCTATGCGGAATAAAATGCGACACCTTCGTTAATCGATCAACAACCACCCAAATGGCGTCGTTTCCCTTCTGCGACCTTGGCAAACCGTGCACAAAGTCCATAGAGATGTCGTCAAATTTCCACTCCGGAATAGGCAAGGACTTAAGAAATCCTCCCGGCTTTTGGCACTCCGCCTTTACCAAGGCGCAAGTTTGGCACTTCGCTACGTATAGCGCCACATCCTTTTTCAAACCCGACCACCAAAACAGTTTCTTCACATCACGGTACATCTTCATGCTCCCCGGGTGAATCGAGTACTTGGTATGGTGTGCCTCGTACAACAACTCCACCCGCAAATTGCCCATACTTGGGACGCACAAACGACCGTCTTTCCAAAGCAATCCGTCCTCCACGACGAATTGGGAATTTGACCCATCCAGAGCCTCTACCATGAACTGCTTCATATGAGCATCCATATCCAAAGCCTACCGAATACGATCAGCCAGGTCATATTGGACTTCAGTCCAATTCAGAACTGCTTCAGCACTTGATTGCCTGTCCACACAAACAATCTCCAACGCCTCCAACTCCCGCACCAACCGCTCATCATGCACCGATAGCCAATTGGCTTGAGCTGGGGCTCGACGACTCAACGCGTCCGCAACCGCATTCCCTTTGCCAGGCACGTAGTGGATATTGAATGTATAGTCCCCCAGGAACTCCATCCACCTACGCTGCCGCATGTTCAGATCCTTCTGATCAATAAGATACTTCAGACTCTTGTGATCGGTGTAGATATCAATCTTCACACCGTACAAATAGTGTCTCCACAGCTTCAAGGCAAAAATCACGGCCGCTAACTCCAAGTCATGGACCAGATAGTTCCTCTCATGCACTTTTAGCTGTCTCGAGCCATAAGCTATTACACTTCCGTGTTGCAGTAGCACGCAACCCAAACCGCTGCCCGAAGCATCGCTATAAATCTCATAGCCTTCGGTTCCACATGGCGAACTCAGCACAGGCGACGTGGTCAACCGACACTTCAACTCCTCAAAAGCTCGCGCGCTCTCCGGCGTCCAAACGAACTTATGCTCCTTCCTCGTCAAAGTAGTGAGAGGTAATGCTATCCACGAGAAGTTCTCTACGAAGCGCCTATAATAGCTGGCAAGCCCCATAAAACTCCGGACTTCCGCTACAGTAGCAAGCTCAGGCCACTCCCGTATCGCAACAATCTTCGCCGGATCCACAGCAATACCCTCTCCACTCACTATATGCCCGAGGAACGCCACTGAGGATAGACAAAACTCGCACTTCGAGAACTTGGCATACAACTGATTTCTCCTTAGCATCTCCAACACCAAATGAAGATGCTTGAAGTGATCTTCCTCACTTTGCGAGTACACCAAAATATCGTCGATAATTTAAACTGGATTTCTACTTAATAACTTATGAATTTCACATGAACTATAGAGTTTGGGGTCTTGCCTGAGCGCTTGCAGTTATCACCTACACGACGTGGCATCACGGCGCATGTTTTCTCTTACTCTGATATAACTTAGATGTTGAGAAAATACGGGTTATTACAAGGGAGACCTATTCCAGCACATCAAGTGGTTCAAGGATGTGGTCTAGATCCGGCAGATGTCGGATGGCTTCAAGTGTCGGCTCTTCGCCATCTCCCTCAAGGAGAAGGCGATAGAGTGGTTTCACCAACTATCGGCCAGCTCCATTTACTGCTTCAAGGACCTGCGCCGGTGATGTAGGCCTCTACCGCGGACACTATATGGGTTACGGGAAAGAAACAGATGCCACACTCAATCCATAATCTCACACGCACTAGAATTAACCGCAGCGCACTCGCAAACATTTTATCACAGTTCACCAACGTACGGTAGCCACTCCGCGGGAAGGTCAAAACGAATGGCTATAGGCCGACGTTCTCCCAAGCTAAGAGGACCAATATTGGGTCCGACCGAGCGAAAGTTGTACCAAAGGAGGTCTACCCAAAATGCGATCGAAAAATGGTAGATCTCCCCCAACAAAAATACAGGGTTCGCCAAACCCTTTCGAAAATAACGCGGTTAAGATGGATGCAAGTCAAAAGGAAAACCACGAAGAATCTAACGATTCAAATCCAACGCGAAAATCCTTCCGGCCACTAGAATATCAAGAGGGAATCACACTTGAGAGGAGAGGATCGTTACCCAAGTCGGAATAGATGATTCTGACTACCTTTGAAGGGTCGCTCTTCCACGGTTCCGCCGGAGTCGAGCCGGATGGAGAGATAGATCGTCCGCCTTGGCCTCTTCACACCAAAGTCCAGATTCCTCGTCGTAGAAGGAGACCTTTCCGGATAAAGCTTTACGTGAAGTGGGGTTGTCGGGTTCTCGTCAAAGGGGCTGCTCGGGTGGAGGAGGTAGGTGGTCGGCCGGCTATGGAGGGTGGTGGTCGGGTTGGAGAGGGTGAGAGGAGTTGGTGGCTTGGATGAGGGAGATGAAGGGCTGGCCGAAATCTTTAGAGGGAGAGAGGGAGAGGAGGGTGGCGGTTTTGGAAGAGGGGAATGAAAGAGGGCTGGCCGAAATTTTAGAGAGAGAGAGGGGGAGAGGAGGGTGGCGACTAGGAGATGTAGAGAGAGAGAGAAGGTTTAGCAAGAAATGAAAGTCTAGGGTTTTTCTCATTCAACTTAAGTTAAACAAACCATACATGCCTATATATAGGCTTAACAACAAGTCTTGGCTATATGTAGCCCAAAATAAAAATAAAAATAACACACTAAATGGCTACATGCAGCCCTCAATAACATATCCCAAATAAGATAGCGTACTAATAATAAGATAAATTCAACTAGATATTTGTCTTGCGCCGAGGGCGGAAATTGTAGCGCCGCTCCATACGAACACCACGGCGACGCGAGTCCTTTGTTGGAGATGAAGGAGGGTCTTCCGTTATCGTGCCGTCATCAACAACTTGGGGGTCGTCGTCAACTTGGGGGTCATCATCAACTTTGGGGCCGTCATCGCCATCAATCCTCCCCCGCTTGAAAGGACTCATCACCGATGAGTTGTCTTGAAGATACCGTCGGAGAAGAACACCATCCAAGAGAGCCACTTTGTTGGAACACCCTATTACTAATTTGGGTCAGGATCACTATGTCTCTAGGAACCTTTATTTGACCTCCTGTATAGCTTAAAAGGTCAATTCGAATTGAGTCTAAGGGTTAGAAGTCTAGGTTTGGAAGCTGCCCTGAAAACCAAGTTTTTCTGACTGGAGACTAAGTCTGATCGTCGAGCTCAGCACAACGATTCGTCGAACTCCGATCGACGATCGTCTAGCTCAACTTCGACAGATCGTCGAACTCCATTCGACGATCGCTGAGCTCAACTTCATAATATCGTCGAACTCCATTCGACGATCGGTGAGCTCAGTTCGACGATTTTGACTCTGCTTTGGACCTTTATCTCTGAGCTCAGTTCGACGATCTTTGAGCTCAGATCGACGATATTTTTGCTGCTAAAGATTTCCTGATCGCTGAGCTCAGCTCGACGATAGTAGAGCTCAGTTCGACGATTTCAGATAACTTCCAGAATTAAAATTCAAATCAGTTAAGAGTTATTCTGCAATTAATTCAGAGATTTGCTTGCCGTTTACATTCAATTCTGGACCAAGTTTCAAGGGATTTTCCAAGGAATAATTGTGTAGACTTTCCTCCAGAAGAGATTATGCAATTAAGGATGCAATTAATGCTGACCAACGGCTATCCTTGACAGAGAATGATATTCTATTCTGGAACAGAGAATAAAAGACAGAATGGTTTTTGAATCAAACAGTAGAACAAGACAGAGCACACACAATACAGAATACAGAAAGATACTCAAAAGTTTTCTGTCAAAAATAATTCTGAAGAACACTCATCAAAGAGATCAAACTTTCAAAAATCTTCAGATCTCTTCAGATCTCAAAGTGTTCAAGGCCAACATCATTTCAAGACTCCAGACACTCAACATTTCATCTTGCTGAAATCATTTATTGCTGGAGTTCTATCCTTGAAGGCCTATCACCCTCAGCAAAGCTCTTCTTCCTAAAGATCTCAAGGATTCAGGGGGAGCTTTGACATCAATCCACATAGTCTTCTCAGTTGGTTGAGAAAGAGAAGACTGCCATCACTCTCTCACCCCCACTCTGTAAAGGGTTTTTCAAACTCCCTTCAAAAGTTTGAATCTGGTTTTTGAGCACCTTGTCAAAAGCTCATTGGTGGCAAGACACCTGATCAAAAAATCTGGTTTGGTTTTTGAGCACCTTATCAAAAGCTCATTGGTGCCCAGGACACCTGATCAACTCATCCTGCAGTGGATTCCTACCTAGGGTGGTAGAAGAGTGGATGTACCCAAGTTTAGGGAACCACTATATTCCCTTGTGTCATCTGGTTTTGGCTTGTTTTCTTTTTGTTTCTGGCCTTGATTTTTCTGTGCTTAGTATTTGCATAGCTCTGTACTGTGATTAGATTTATTTCTGCTTCCCTGCTCACACATATTACAACAATTATTGTAAAAGTTTGCAAAAGTTTTAAAGCACCATATACTCTATTCACCCCCCTCTAGAGTATATCAGATCTAGTTGCTCTTTCAATTGGTATCAGAGCGAGGTTGGTTAAACATACCATATCTGATTGGTTGTACAGGCTAACACCTGAACCCCAAGATCCCAAACTAGATCCTTTTTGTATTTTATTATTAGACTCTGTTTGCACAAATCATGGCCCAAAACAAAGATTATGCTAGCACCAGACCTCCAGTGTGCAATCTGTCAAAGTTTGCACTTTGGAAAGCAATGATTAGACTTTACATGAATTCTATTGATGAAGATATCTTTAATTCTGTTTTGACAGTGTGTCCAAGACCCCCAGAGAGCATAAGTACAAATGCTGTCCCACCTCCATCAGGAACAGATGCTGACATCAAAAAATGGAAAGTAGCTGATGCCAAGGCTATGAACATTCTAGCTCAGACAATGTCAGATGACATTTTTCAAAAGGTAGCTGAATGTAATTCAGCCAAGGAAATTTGGGACAGACTCTCAGAAATAGTCTCAGGCTCAGCTGATGAGAGAAAGGACAGAAGATCCCATCTCATCACTCAATATGAGAACTTCAAGAAGGGAGAGACTGAGTCAGTGGGAGACATGTACAACAGACTGAGTCTAATTGTCAGTGAACTGAGGACATTGGAGAAAGAGATCTCTCTAACAGAACTTAATGACAAGATCCTAATGTGCTTCCCCAGCACTTGGGATTCAAGAATCTGGCCAATTAAAGATGCCAGAAGTCTGAATGAGATCACCACTGAAGCCTTGTTGGGTAAGCTCAAATCTTATGAGCTGCTCATCAAGAATAGAGAGGAAGAACAGAAGGCTGCTTCACCAGCCACAAGAAAAGAGAAGACCATAGCATTCAAGGTAACTGAGGATCTGCCTGAAGATAAAGCTACAGGCAATGATGAACTTCTCAGCTTGTTGGCCAAAAGATTCTACAAGATGGCCAGAAAGGACTTCAGAAGAAGATCATACAAGGAGCAGGATAAGCCAAGGTATGACAAGTCCATTGGTAATAACAAAGACAATATTTGCTTTGGTTGCAGGAAACCAGGGCACATAGTTCCTGATTGTCCAGAGAACAAGAACAAGGACAGAAGGGACAGAAAAGAAAGAAGAAAGGAGAAAGACTCCAAAAGGAATGGCAATAGCAAACCTTCTTCAAGCAAAAATAAGCATACAAGGAAAGGGTTTGTTGCTGAATCCTGGAGTGAGACTGAAGAGGAGTCAGAAGCCTCTTCCAGCTCCAGTGATGATGAGGATGATGCAGAAGAAAAGGAGTTCTGCATGATGGCAATCAATTCCTCACAGCATAATTCAGAGGAAGAGGAGTCAGAGTCAGACTCAGAGACTCAACCTGAAGAAGATCAGGTAATTGGTTCCTTTGATTTTAGTTCAGAAGATTTTAAATCTGAATTTAAAGCACTGTGTTTAGACCTGCTAAAGTCTGAGAAAGAGATTACCTCTCTCAGAAATCAATTATCTGAACACAATGGTTTAAAGTCAGAAAACCTCAAACTCTCTCAGGAGTTGGAGAACTGTAGGGAACAGATAGCTACACTGAAAAGTGAGCTCTCTGAGGCCAAGAAGCTTGAAGAATCCCTTAATGGGAGAAGCATCAAGCTGATGGACATCACAAGCACAGTGAACTCTAGATTTAACAGTACACTGGGCTTGGGTGCCTCATCCAGCCAACCTATTGTTCTAACAACTCCCATCAAGTTTATTTCTGACAAGGGAAAGGGAGTTGTAGAGGTTGCTAGGAAAAATTCTGATCTGCCTCAGAAAACTAAGTCCCAGCAGAAATCGTCGAACGTAGATCGACGATCGCCGAATGAAGATCGACGATCGCCGAACGCAGCTCGACGATCTCAGGAAAAATCGTCGAACGCAGATCGACGATCTCAGCCAAAGTCGTCGAACGCAGCTCGACGATCTCATATACCTGACCTCATCCATAGTCGACCGTCGAACGGAGCTCGACGCTCTGACCCAAGATCGTCGAACGCAGCTCCAAGATCGTCGAACAGAGGTCAGAGCTCTGGAAACTTGTTTAAAGGCAAATCAAAATTGAATCCTAAGGGTTCTTCATCCCAAACCTTTAACCCTTATACTGAATGGATTATACCTCCAAGGAGATATCATCCTGAAGGATACAAGAGTCAACCTGGGATGTCTTTCATTTCTGAATTTAAAGACTATCAACCTAGGCCCAAGGTAAACTGGGTCAAAAACAAGTAAATTGTTTTATGTGCAGGTGAAGACCTATCCAACATCTAACCAGCAATGGTACTTGGATAGTGGGTGCTCTAAGCACATGACAGGGAACAAGGACAACCTCACTTCCTTTAGAGCCAAGCTTGGACCCAAAGTTATCTTTGGTGATTCCAACTTTGGACAAACTAAAGGATATGGTGCAGTCCAGATTGGTTCAGTAACCTTCAAGAAAGTAGCCTATGTGGAAGGACTGAAGCACAACCTAATCAGCATCAGTCAGCTATGTGATGAAGGCTACCAGGTGACCTTCAGCAAAACCTTATGCAGAATCAAGTCAGAGGACAACACAACTGTGTTGACAGGTAAAAGGAAAGGTAACATCTATCTAGTAGATTTTCTTTCAACTAATGTAGATATTTGCCTGTTTAACTCTGTCTGTAGACCAAATGTTTTATGGCATAAGAGACTAGGACACCTAAATCTTAGAACTATTGCTAGGCTCTCCAAGGACAACCTTGTTAGAGGACTACCTTCTGGCCCCTACAAGAAGGAAGGACTCTGCAGGGCTTGTCAATTAGGCAAGCAAACTAAAAATAGTTTTAAGTCACTTAATAAGAGTGATTCACCTAGGATATTGTATCTGTTACACATGGATCTATTTGGACCCATCACAGTACAAAGCATAGGAGGGAAATCCTACACTTTAGTAGTTGTAGATGACTTCTCTAGATTCACTTGGGTGTTCTTTATAAGGAAGAAGTCTGATAACTTTAAGTGTCTGACAGAGTTTCTCAAATGTATACAGATTGAGTTCAATACTCACATTGCCCTAATCAGAAGTGATCATGGGACAGAGTTTGATTCTCTTCTTATGCAAGAGTTCTGTCAGAGTGAAGGGATCAGGCATACTTTCTCAGCTCCTAGAACTCCTCAACAAAATGGGGTAGCTGAAAGGAAAAATAGAACCCTTATTGAATCTGCCACTACATTGTTGTCAGATGCTTATCTACCTCTATCCTTTTGGGCAGAGGCAGTGAACACCTCCAACTATGTGCTGAACAGAAGTCTGATACATAAACTAAAGGGAAAGACTCCCTATGAATTACTCAAAGGGAAGAAACCTAAAGTTGACTATTTCAGAATTTTTGGTTGTATTTGCTACATTCACAATAATGACAAGAAATATCTAGCAAAATTTCAAGCCAAAGCTGATGAAGGAGTGTTTCTGGGATACTCCATGATCAGCAAGGCCTATATGGTCTATAATAAATCATCCTTGAAAATTGAGGAATATGTTCATATTTCTTTTGATGAAACTAACATGTCTTTCAAGGAGTAGATATCTTCTACCATAGAACCTTTGCAGGAACTCTCTCTAGTTGAAGATATGAACAAGTTACAGGTTGCTCAAGAAGAAGAAAGCAGTGAAGATGAAGGGAATGCCTCACTCATTGAAGCTCAACTTGAAGAGCCAGTTGATGTACCACAAGAGGAAACAACAACACAGGTTGGTGAACAATCAACACCCCCTGTTGATTTAGTAACATCAAGAGACCATCCAATTTCCCAAATAATTGGAGAAATCTCAGCTGGTGTGCAAACCAGAAATCAGGTCAACCAAAACCTGTTGCACACCTGCTTCCTATCTCAAATTGAACTTCAGTCCATTCAAGATGCAGAGCAAGATCCACACTGGATCATTGCAATACAAGAGGAGTTGCATCAATTTGAGAGGAACAAAGTATGGGAACTAGTGCCAAAGCCTAAGGATCATTCCATTGTTGGAACAAATGGGTATTCAGAAACAAAATAGATGATCAAGGAGTAATTATAAGAAATAAGGCAAGGCTAGTTGCTCAGGGATATTCTCAAGAAGAAGGAATTGACTACGACCAGACTTTTGCACCTGTTGCAAGATTGGAAGCCATCAGGATATTTCTAGCTTATGCAGCTCATAAAGGCTTCAAGGTTTATCAGATGGATGTCAAAAGTGTCTTCTTAAATGGAGACATCAAAGAGGAAGTCTATGTCAGACAACCTCTAGGTTTTATCTCTCCAACTCTTCCTGATTATGTTTTTAGACTGAACAAAGCATTATATGGTCTCAAGCAAGCTCCTAGAGCATGGTATGAGACCCTAGCATGGTTTCTCTTGGAAAATGGTTTTATAAGGGGTAGAGTAGAGCAAACTCTTTTTATCAGAACCCATAAGTCCCATACCCTACTAGTACAAATTTATGTAGACGATATCATTTTTGGTTCTACTGACTCAAAATTGTGCAGAAGGTTTTCTAACCTGATGCATTCTAAATTTGAGATGAGTAGAATGGGTGAGCTATCCTTCTTTCTAGGATTGCAAGTCAAACAACATGCTGAAGGCATCTTTATTTCTCAAACCAAATATGCTAATGAACTGGTTAAGAAATTTGGTATGTCTGAGGCATCTTGTATGAAAACACCCATGCCTACCAATGTTGTATTGGATGCTGATAAACATGGGAAACCTGTTGATCAGACAACATATAGAGCAATGATTGGCTCTTTACTGTACCTTACAGCTAGTAGACCAGATATAATGTTTGCTACATGTATATGTGCTAGGTTCCAAGTAAGCCCTAGAGAGTCACACCTAACATTAGTAAAGAGGATTCTCAGGTATGTTAAAAGTTGTCCAAATCTAGGCCTCTGGTATCCAAAAGATTCAGCATTTGAGTTAACTGGATTCTCTGATGCTGATTATGCTGGATGCAGAATTGACAGGAAAAGCACCAGTGGAACTTGTCAGTTCCTTGGTGATAGACTTGTTTCTTGGTTTTGTAAGAAACAAACATCTGTGTCAACTTCAACTGCTGAAGCTGAATATATGGCTGCAGGCAGTTGTTGTTCACAAATTTTGTGGATCCAAAACCAACTCCTAGACTATGGATACAACTTAGAGAAGTCTAAAATTTTTTGTGATAACACAAGTGCTATTTCAATAGCTCAAAATCCAGTCCTCCATAGTAGGACAAAACACATAGAGATTAGACATCATTTCTTAAGGGATAATGTTGAAAAACACAAAATTGAACTACAATATATCCCAACTGATTTACAAAGGGGAGATATTTTCACCAAGCCTTTGGATGAAAAGAAACACACCTTCTTCCTAAATCAGTTAGGAATGTTAGATGGAGGAAGCCTTAAATAATATCCAAGATTTTGAAAGCTTAAAAATTGACCAAGACTAGACAAAAATTCTGATTTTTCTTAGTGTCTAGAATTTTTCTGATTTCTGAACTGCGCTCGACGATTTCCCCAAAGATCGTCGAACGGAGATCGACGATTTCCAGAATCGTCAAACTGAGTTCAGCGCCTCTCAGATAGTATGAACTATCTTTTCCGGTCAACGATCGTCGAACGGCGCTCGACGATTTTGTTCACTGAACGATCGTCGAACGGAGCTCGACGCTCTCCAAGATCGTCGAACGGAGATCAACGATGTTGGAGTCTCTTCAGATTCCTTTAGAAGCCTCGATCGTCGAACTGAGTTCAACGATCTTTCCAATTCTGCGTCGAACCCTAATATATAACTCATTTTTCGCCATCGTTCTCTCTTGCGCTTTCATTTTCTCTGTAAGAATCTTCTTCCCTCCAAACAGTTCTACACTTGGTCGTTTTGTTTGTTGCATTTTTGCAGGTACAATGGCTGTGTCAGTTGCAGTTCTAGCCGCAATGAAGTTCGATGTTGGATTCGACATTGATATAGAATCTTTCAACACCATTGATCCAATTTTCCAAGATATACTGGCTTTATTCAAGGATCAGAATCTGTCTGCCCTCATGACCACTAGAATCAAGCTGGCTTCAGATGAGATAAAGGAGTGGGTCTATACTGCTCATAATCAAGACAACTCCACAATAGTTGGGTCCATTGCTGGAACTCAGGTACCTTTGTCCCCCACCATTTTAACAGAGGTTTTTGGACTAAGAAATGGAGATGATATTGCTGAGTTATCTGGAGAGGATTACTGTGACCTGCTTGCCAGGATGGGTCATCCAGAGGGACACCCTAGCAAGCTATTCAAGAGGAACCTGTCTGTTGAATACAGGTTCCTAGCAGATGTGGTAGGGAAAGTGCTGCTTGCAAAGCACTCTGCTCATGACACAATATCCAGATACCAGCTCTGCCTCATGGGAGCTCTGGTGGATAAGAGAAGTTTAAACTGGGGAGAGGTCTTCTTTGACCTAATCAAGAAGAAAATAAACAAAAGCTTTGTTAACTTTGGAAGGATTCTTGGAGTCTTCCTGCAGAACAAGTGCCCTGCCTTGCTGGTCTCCTCTGGAGTTCACATAAATACCTCCAAGAGACTCACCTGTGCCCTCTTTGGCAAGTGGGACAGGCAAATCAGCAAGCCTGGCAGGCCCTCCTCAAGTGCTCCTTCAGGCACCAGGACTCAAAGAGTCACTCCTCCACAGGTCTCTGCTCCTACAGATGACCTGGCTGTTGCTGTTGCTGCCTCTTCTCCTCCTCCACTTCCAACCCTTCCTCTACCATCCACCATTCCAGCTCCATCCACCATTACCATCTCTAGCCCATCTCTAACATCAATTCCATCTCCAGAACCCATTCTGCCTCCACCAGTAGACCACTTGCACCCTCTGTTCTCATACCCTCCACCAGTTTCACCTCTTCTCCATCCATTCCATCATTCACCCTCCTGGATGACTCCTATATGGATGATTCCCCATCCTCTCCTCCAGACTTACCCTCCTCCTCAACTTCATTCCAAGATCTCCTCCACCATATCATTGACCAACCAACTTTCACCCCATCCATATCCATCCCCTTGTCCTCCATTTCCACTATCCCAACACCTGAGCCATCCATTCCACTCTCCAGCCCTCCACTTCCAGCATCCTCAGCTATCCCTTTTCCCTCTACCTCTACTCCTATTATTGAGCCAGTAGACCTCTCAGCCCTAGCTGACAAGTTGTATGAGCTAATTGCCCCCAGGCTCTCTCTACTCTTGGAGACCTCATTGGCTCCTCTACACTTGTTAGTGGCAGCCCTCTCTGCCAGGCTTTCCTACCTCCTTCCTCAGGCAGCACCACCAGCAGTTTACCTTGATACAGATGTCTCTGCATCTAGGCAGGGGGAGATGCCCTATGAAGCAAGCCTTCACGCTGTTGCTGCTGCTGTTTCTGCTCCTGCTGCTGATGATACTGCCGCTGCTGCTGATGTTTTTGTGTCTGCTGCTCTTTCTGCTCCTGTTGCTGTGTCTCCAGAATATCAGACTCCTACTGCAGTTTTTGCAATTGACCTAAGGTCTTTGCTATCTGCCTTTGACACTGCCTTCTTCAGCTATTTGCCAGAGAGAAATGCTGTCCTGCCCACAGAAGATTTATCCAAGGCATTGGTGCCTTTCTCTTGCTGTGACCCCAACATTATCTCCTCTTTTGTATATTCAGTGATTGCTGCTACTGAAGATGTTACTGCTGATGCTGAAGAAAGGATTGTTGTTGCTGCTGCTGATTCTGATGAGCCAATATCCAAGGATCTTCTGATGTCAGAGGCCACTATTTTTGAGCCTGCTGCAGTTTTTGATGTTGTTTCTGCTGTTAGTGAAATTTCTGCTGATGATAGTGAGACAGTTGCTGCTGTTGTCACCAGTCCAGTATCTGCTGCTGCTGCTGTAATTGCTTCTGTTGCACCCTCTCCATTTGCTGCTCCATCTGCTGCTATCACCTCTACTGCTGCTGTTGTTGTTCCTGCTTCACCTCCTGTATCTGCTGCTGTTCAGCTGAAGAAAGAATTGACGAATAAAATAGATGCTATATATGATGACCAGAGTTCTGAGACTGATGAGTTCAAAACAGACTCTGATGATTCAGCTGCTACCATTGCCAGAAAAGGGAAGGTAAGGAGCAAGGCAATGAAAAGGGTTCCTCCTGCAAAAGTCAAGGATAATAATGACATTCCATACTACATCCTTCATAACTGCCAAATTACTGAGCATTGGATGCAGTATTCCAAGAACCAGCTGAAAGCCATGAAGAAAAAGAGAAAATATGAGAAGGGCTCATCTCAATTTCAGCACCCTCATCCTCCTCCACCACCTCCTCCTGATGCAGGTGCAGGTGGAAGCTCTGCAAGTCAAGCCCCAGCTAGAAGTCAGGCTCCCTATCAACCCCATGCCAGATCCTACCAAAGGGAAGGCCAATCTAGGGGTTCATATTCTAGGAGAGGAGGATACAGGGGTAGTCAAAGAGATTTTCAGGTTTATTCCAAAGGGTACTCCAGGCAGCACCCATATTCTAGGGGAGGACATAGTCCTGCTGATACTACTTCTGGTCCCTTCCCCTACAAGCTAAAAGAGACAGTGTCTGCCAGGCCTCCTCAAGATAATTCTTCCAACAGGTATGAGCCACCTGTACCATTTGAGGACCCTGAAAAGAATCCAGCTGCTTGGACTGCCAGGATGAAGGAGTTGGCTGCACTAGACCAGATCAAGAAGGCCAGAGAACAAGGACTAGATACTTCCAACATTTCTACAATGTCTGAGCAAAGGCAAAAAGAATTAGAAAGATATGCCTCCAGTAAATTCTTTGATGCTGACAAATACATGGAGTTGCATCCTGCTGCTGTGGTTCCCAGGTCTTCAAAGCAAACTTACTTGGGTGCAGCAGATGACACCAGGTCCAACAAGGAAGCTCTAAACCCTAACAGAGAAATCAAAATGGTTAAAGGCAAAGAGAAGAAGTGACAGTGTAAGGTGACAATTTCTGTGAATTCTGACTGCTATCTGGATGCTATATATATATATCTCTGTGATGTTTCTGCAATATCTAGCTGTTGTTTTTATGCTTTTCTGATTGTATGTTGTTATTTAAATTTTCCAAAGCCTGTAAATAGTAATTCTAACCCAAATAGGGGGAGATTGTTGGAACACCCTATTACTAATTTGGGTCAGGATCACTATGTCTCTAGGAACCTTTATTTGACCTCCTGTATAGCTTAAAAGGTCAATTCGAATTGAGTCTAAGGGTTAGAAGTCTAGGTTTGGAAGCTGCCCTGAAGACCAAGTTTTTCTGACTGGAGACTAAGTCTGATCGTCGAGCTCAGCACGACGATTCGTCGAACTCCGATCGACGATCGTCTAGCTCAACTTCGACAGATCGTCGAACTCCATTCGACGATCGCTGAGCTCAACTTCATAATATCGTCGAACTCCATTCGACGATCGGTGAGCTCAGTTCGACGATTTTGACTCTGCTTTGGACCTTTATCTCTGAGCTCAGTTCGACGATCTTTGAGCTCAGATCGACGATATTTTTGTTGCTTAAGATTTCCTGATCGCTGAGCTCAGCTCGACGATAGCAGAGCTCAGTTCGACGATTTCAGATAACTTTCAGAATTCAAATTCAAATCAGTTAAGAGTTATTCTGCAATTAATTCAGAGATTTGCTAGCCGTTTACATTCAATTCTGGACCAAGTTTCAAGGGATTTTCCAAAGAATAATTCTGTAGACTTTCCTCCAGAAGAGATTATGCAATTAAGGATGCAATCAATGCAGTCCAACGGCTATCCTTGACAGAGAATGATATTCTATTCTGGAACAGAGAATAAAAGACAGAATGGTTTTTGAATCAAACAGTAGAACAAGACAGAGCACACACAATACAGAATACAGAAAGATACTCAAAAGTTTTCTGTCAAAAAGAATTCTGAAGAACACTCATCAAAGAGATCAAGCTTTCAAAAATCTTCAGATCTCTTCAGATCTCAAAGTGTTCAAGGCCAACATCATTTCAAGACTCTAGACACTTAACATTTCAGCTTGCTGAAATCATTTATTGCTGAAGTTCTATCCTTGAAGGCCTATCACCCTCAGCAAAACTCTTCTTCCGGAAGATCTCAAGGATTCAGGGGGAGCTTTGACATCAATCCACATATTCTTCTCAGTTGGTTGAGAAAGAGAAGACTGCCATCACTCTCTCACCCCCACTCTATAAAGGGTTTTTCAAACTCCCTTCAAAAGTTTGAATCTGGTTTTTGAGCACCTTGTCAAAAGCTCATTGGTGGCAAGACACCTGATCAAAAAATCTGCTTTGGTTTTTGAGCACCTTATCAAAAGCTCATTGGTGCCCAGGACACCTGATCAACTCATCCTGCAGTGGATTCCTACCTAGGGTGGTAGAAGAGTGGATGTACCCAAGTTTGGGGAACCACTATATTCCCTTGTGTCATCTGGTTTTGGCTTGTTTTCTTTTTGTTTCTGGCCTTGATTTTTCTGTGCTTAGTATTTGCATAGCTCTGTACTGTGATTAGATTTATTTCTGCTTCCCTGCTCACACATATTACAACAATTGTTGTAAAAGTTTGCAAAAGTTTTAAAGCACCATATACTTATTCACCCCCCTCTAGAGTATATCAGATCTAGTTGCTCTTTCACACTTCCGCTTCCGGGAGCCAAGAGTCATCAGAGGCAGGGCGATCACGCTAGCGGATCAAGTAGCGGCGCACATCGCCATCAGTAGTGGGAAACACGTCATCCTGGAGAATCCTGTCTGGCAAAAATATTGTCCTGGCAAACCTGGGAAAAGCATTAGGCAGCAAAGGGGGAAAATCTATATCATCAACATGTAGCGTACCTCCGTTGGAGACCCACGGAGAGAGCGAGCCCTTAACCCCCTCAACCCCATACCCATGAGAATCTGTAGTGGAACTAAACAGACAGGAAGATAATTCTAGTGGCGGAGCAATATATGGCGTTAAATCCGAAACATTAAAAACAGGGGAAATACCCAAATCAGTTGGTAATTCCAAAAGAAAAGCATTGTCTCCTAACCGTTTTAAAATCCGAAAAGGTCCAGCTCGCCGATCCGCTAACTTTTTTAAGGTGCCCGTAGGCAACCGTTCAGGGATGAGACGTACCATGACTAAATCGCCCACTTTCAAGGGAGACACTCTCTTATGTGCATTGGCATGAACTTGATAAGACGCGTATTGAGTGGTAAGGGTTTCATTTATGCGTTTGTGAAGATCATGGATGTGAGAGGCAAAGTTCTGTGCAAATTGACTTGACTTAAATGATGGCGGTAACGGAAGCAAGTCAAGGGGCACGAGAGCTTTATAACCGTGCACGATCTCATTCGGGGACAAACCCGTGGACCTATTTTTGGAATTATTATATGCTAACTAAGTATTAGGGAGGATAAGGTCCCATGTACCCTTGTGGTCTCCCACAAGGAATTGAAGCAAACTACCTAAACTTATGTTCACAACTTCGGTTTGCCCATCCGTCTGTGAATGGTACGCGGAAGAGAATAGAAGTTTGGTGCCCATAATCCTCCACAGGGTCTTCCAAAAATAACTAGTAAACTTCACATCCCTATCAGTAACTATAGACTTTGGAACTCCTCGATGTCCTACCACCTCTTTAAAATATAATTGTGCAACGTGTGACGCATCGTTGGTTTTATGGAAAGCGATAAAATAAGCCATTTTAGAGAAGCGATCTACAACAACTAAGATAGAGTCGTGACGTCGAAATGTGATTGGGAGGCCGAGAATGAAGTCCATGCTAACGTCTTCCCAAGGAATAGACGGAATCAGAAGAGGGGTATAAAGCCCCGCATTAGTTTTGTTCCCCTTAGCCAGTTGGCACGCTCGACAACTACCCACGATCTTACTAACCATGGCCCTAAGACCGGGCCAATAAAACTTGACTTCAACTAACGTGATCGTCTTGTCGCGGCCAAAGTGTCCACCTAATCCTCCACCATGCAATTCCCACGCTATGAAGTGTCGTATGGAGGAACGGGGGATGCAAAGCTTCGAATGGTTAAATAAGTAGCCGTCCCGGATGTAAAAAGAAGTAATGGTTGTCGGTGAGTCATCTTGAGTGGCGAAATAGATATCCTTAAAATCTTGGCAGTGGACGTACTCGTCCTTAATCCTATCGAAGCCAATCACCTTAACTTCTAGCGTGGAGAGCAATAATGAAACTGTTGGAGTTACCATGGTGATCTAGAAGTGGTCAAACATGTAATCTCACTGCCAACGCGATATGAGCCTGCAGGGTCGCACATAAGAGATGTGGAGAAGTTGGATGATTGACTGTGTTGATAAAGGTTACCAATCACCGACCTGAATGGGGTTATGGGCAAAGTGTTGCCTTAAAGGATCGTCGGGTTGGGCAAATGTTGCCTTGAAGGATTGGTAAGAATAGTCGACCGAGGGTCGACGATAGTCGACCGAAGGTCGACGATCGTCGACCGCGGGTCGACATGTATCGTCGACCGCGGGTCGACGAGTATCGTCGACCGCGGGTCGACGTGTATCGTCGACTGCGGGTCGACGTGTAAGACCCCCCCTCCCCGGATCCCAAAACACGGCACGAAGGGGAGTCTTATGCCCGGAACAGCCGCCTTGCGGTAGCATTAGCACACGGGCTAACCTGTACCACAAGACGCCTATTCCGCCGGCTGAAACCATATCAATATATCATGCCAACCCAACCAAATAAATAAGCAAGAGAAGTCAAAATCCACACTAAGTCATAATGTCCAAATACATCAATAATGAGAAGCTAAAACATGCTTCTACAATATATCAGAGTACAGCTAAACATTGCCCAAACGGGCTACATCAGAGTAAGCAAAACACTAACATCGGAAACAGACGGTATCGACGGCACCGTCACATCAGGCCCTGTCGTCCTGGCCTGGCTGTCCTGCTGCGTAGTCTGCGGCTGCTCTACCTGCGGCGTGACCTCCTAAAAAGGAAGACGTAGCAACCGTTAGTCGAAACGACTAAGTGGTTTCACATCCGCTCCCCCGGCGACTCCTCGGCACCGGGCGGAGAAAGAGAAACAAGGGTACAATATTTATAAGTGTATGACAGGTACAAACAGGTGGCAGTAGAGTAAGAGAAACAGTATCACTATCAGCATTTATATAAGAGCTACAAGTAAACTAGCAAGTATAAGTAACAGCAGGAAAGTAACTTAACTTATAAGAATGCCCATACAAACTTATAAGTTAAGGATCGGGTTCATAAAAGTAACTCATCGTATAAGAGTGCCCATACAAACTTATACGATGAGGATCTTGTTGTGCAATGTTATGAAATGCTATGAATGCTATGCAATGACTCACCCATGCACACCCATGCAATTGCTATGTCGACACAGACTATAGTTCCCACTTTTCGAGCAGGTAGCTAACCTCTCAGGCATCAGCCGCCGTGGCCAGGCGGTGACAGTAGAACGGGCACTTCTACTACTAGGCGGGTATCACACTACTTCACCTAGGCCTCCGTACGCCTCAACGCTAAGAACACAACAGCGGAGCCCATGCGTACTATGGCCCAGCGGGGTCTTGGGTAGATGTGCACCAAGAACACAGCCCGAACTGGCCTTGCGTGACCCGGAAGGGGCCTCGGAAGAAAGCACGAGGACACAGCCCAACCGTTCACATGGTCGGAGGGGCCTCGGGACGTGAACACCGAGGACACAGCCCAAACCGACCAAGTCTAACTGCCAACTCCCGTCAGTGTGACGACTGGCGAGCCCGTAGACCTGCCACACTATCCTTAACCCGGGATTACGACACCGCGTGTCGACTCACACCACATGCAAATACCACATCAACATATCATGGAAGGGGCCTCGGAAGTAAACACGAGGACACAGCCCAACCATCCATCCATACCTTACCTCAACACAACCAAAACAAGTGGCGGTCAACCCCGCACTTACTTCCCTTCATAATACTACCCGTAGGGAGACGACGCTCTAAGTATTGGACTAACGAATTTCATTTCACCAATCAACATACACATGGCCATAGTTTAATCTGCTATATGTCATTCCATATGAACTCTACATAAGACTTATATGATGCGCATATGTTATAATCTATCAACATCTTATCAATTCGATTCGATTAAACATAAAGGGAACCATCCAAACCTCAAGACATCTTGCAATAAGAAATCAGTTGTATGCGTTCCAAATAATAAACACCATCATTCACAGTTCTTCGGTGATTAGCACAAATTATTTAATCTTGACAGAATTCCACCGACTCTAATTGCACTTTATATAAAACCAGAATTCTAGGTGTATCACTAATCTGGACAGCAACTTCGACCGGAGATTCCCGAAGCTACAGGAATCCGGTGGAGGCGTGTAACCCCTCGTTGGAAAGATCTTTTCATGATCTACAACTTTCATATTCAGGTCACAACCCAGATCTGACAATAACGTACTCGAAATCGGCCTCGAAATTCGCTGCGCACAGAACACGATTTCTGTGTACAGGAAATTGCCGGACAGCAAACTAGATTAGGTTTTCCCGGGGCCACAGACATCACCTGAAGTCGTGCAACCACTCGTTGGAAAGGTATTTCCAAGGGCTACAACTTTCGTGTTTAGCGAAAAGCCCAGATCTTCCCTTATCCTACATAAAAAGGGCCTAGCAGATCGCTGCGCGCAGAATACAGATTCTGCGCGCATCTTAAAGGAAAATGAACGGCATCGGTTCGTCTTCCTCCTCAAGGCGATCGCCCCTAAATTTTCCAGAAATATTCTCCTCCCTTATTCAACCTCAAAGGCCATAAACTCCTCACGAGACCATCCACCCATCGTCATATTGAAGAAGAGGGGAAGGGTTGAAGAGATCTAAAGTCTAGAACACAAGTTCTAACATGGCCTAACCTAGAGATCTTCTCCTCTCCATCAAGACTCTCTTGAGTCGATTTCTCTCCTAAGGCATAACTATAGATCTAGCACCAAGGGAGAGGGTAGGAAACTCACGTTGGCTCCAGCGGTACCACCATTTCCGGCCATGGATCGCGTAGTTCTCCTTGGCGGCATCTTCTCTTTCGCGGCGATGGCGGATCTCCTCCGGTAGAACTTGATCCAGCGGTTTTCCTCTCACCAGGAGTTCTCACAGGAGATAGGGGGTGAAATGAGAGTGAAAAACGGCTAGGGTTTCTCTGGCCCTTAAAAGCAAAATGTGACACGGGTAGGGACACGGCCGTGTCCTTACCCGTGTCCTGCCTGGCGAAACGGCAACGACAGTTTCCATGTCGGTTCAGTGTTTGACACGGGTCGGGACACGCCCGTGTCCCAACCCGTGTTCACATGACACGGCCGTGTGCCTGGCCGTGTCATTGGCCGTGTGCACCTTCAGTTACATCTCAACACTTCTCGTCGAGCTCAACTCGACGCACACGGGTAGGGACACGGCCGTGTCACTACCCGTGTCACAATCTCGACGACTCTCGACGATTCTCGACGATCTCGACACGCCTCGTCGAGATCATCTCGACGCACACGGGTAGGGACACGGCCGTGTCACTACCCGTGTCACTTCTTTCTGCACTGATTTCTCCACTTCTCCACAAGTACAGCCCAACTCCCTGCACTTCTCAGGACTTGAGTCAACCCTCCTGACTCAAAAACACACACACTAGGGGCCTAGAGCGATTCGGGACGTTACACGACGAGTATCGTCGACCGCGGGTCGACGAGTATCGTCGACCGCGGGTCGACTATCGTTGACCGCAAGGTCGACGATCGTCGACTGTAGATCGATGATTATCGTCAACCCACGTTCGACGTGAATCGTCGAGTATTGTACTCTGATTCTCGCCGACTGATTCTCGCTGACCCTAGGTGATTCTCACCGAATCTGCTAGGTGATTCTCGCCGATTCTGGAACCATAATTTTCTGGGTGGTCTGCGGATAGCGATATTCCTAAGTCTGTTTATGCCTTTGGTATAAATAGATACTTAGGGTTTTTGGGAATGAGCTCAGATCGAATCGGATGCGATTGTCGGCCCTTTGACCGAGACGAAAGCGACGGAAGTGTTTCGCCGTTCTTCGTTCGTTCCGCCGATCCCGAATCCCGCCGACGGAAGTGTTCCACCGTCGTGCTCGCTCCGTCGACCTCCTCCTCTCCGGCGATTGTCGCTGGTGTTGCTATTCCTGGCGCGGACCTAACAGTCCATGGAAAAGCAAGGTGTGGTCATTCTCCTTCCCGATTATCCGTGCGACGGAAAAGTTGGTGTTCTCCTGCTCGTGTGGATTTCTGCAGAGACGTGGATATCATTCCACGTAGAACTCGCCACCAGCAAGAACACGAAGCTTGGAGCATCTCCGTTGAGTTGTGACTCAACGCCGCCGAGGTAATTTTTGCCTAGTTGTATGTTAACTTCTTGATTCAACTACCATGGCCCGATCCCATCTCTTTTGGGTTTTTCTTGATGTTTTTTTTATTCTTCTGCTGAGTGCACAAGTGTTGTGCCATCCTCATAGAGAAACCCAACAGTGGTATCAGAGGGAGGTTCCGGCCATGATTGTTGTACTGGAAGTTTTGTTATTCCAGTCCTTGTAAACCTAGGGATTTAGAAGTGTTCTAAATGTCTAGATTTAGTCTTGGTACCCCGCCAAAAACTTCTGGGATTTCGTGGAAATTTCAATTTGTTAGGAATTGTAGTGTCCTTAG
Organism: Platanthera guangdongensis; assembly: GCA_039583875.1. NCBI lineage: Eukaryota > Viridiplantae > Streptophyta > Magnoliopsida > Asparagales > Orchidaceae > Platanthera > Platanthera guangdongensis. The sequence goes on from CM077159.1 coordinate 5,607,719, forward strand.
CAGTAACCATCCCTCGAGATTGTTTTGGATTTTGAATCCAACATAGAGAGATGAGCTTGTCTACTGCTTTAAGTTGAGTTGTCTTTGCTTTTATCCAATGCATGTAAATCTGAGGATTTGGAAGTTTCCAGATGTTCAGATTTAGCCCTTCCTTCTATCAAATGTTGATGGTGTCAGGTTGTGCACATAAGGGATGCATGTGGTTTTAGAAAAATTGTTTTTCTTTGGATATGCACATTGATCAAATGTTGATCATGGTTAACTGTTAACCTATAATCAAAATCCCTTCATCAAATATTAAGTGTTTAGATGCCTTCCGATGGATGACACTCTTCCTGCCTCGATCGATGAAGTGTGGGCTTGCCAAAGCAAGGTGCATTAATCTATTTTGGTAAGGGTGCGAGCAAATAATTGTGATATCCCACTGTCGACATCGGGTCCAGCTTAACTAGGTGACCTCAAAGGTTGAGTGCCTAGAGGCATAGGGTTGGCATGCACCATATGATGGATGCGAGTAAGGAGTTATTCACCAACCATACAAGAATTGCATGAGGATGCAATTGGCAAGCGTTGCCTACCTAAATAACCGCATCATGAGAGGAAAGCCAAAGCTGACTCATTGTGTTGGTGAAATACGGATCTTGTCCAGTAAGAGAGTAGCTCGCATGAACTCTCTGAATTGTTAGCGAGGGCTATCATTTCGAATAAAATAGTGGGAGTGTTTTAATTGAAGTCCAAATTAAAATAAATTGTATTTGAAATTTTGGTACTGATTTTATTCTGCATAAATTCTTGTAGAATTCCATGGCAAGTGTTTCACACTCCACGTTGTCTCTGAGAGCCATCCTTGAGAAGGAGAAGCTCAGTGAGACTAATTACATGGACTGATACAGGAACCTGAGAATTGTTCTCAGGCAAGAGCGAAAGCTCTATGTCTTGGAAGAAGAAGCCCCCGAGGTGCCGACCGGGAACTCTTCCTGTGCTGAGAAGGATGCTTATAAGAAGTATACTGATGATGCTTTAGATGTCGAATGCCTTATGCATGCCACTATGAACTCTGAGCTTCAGAAGCAACATGAGAACATGGGGTGCAAGGAGATTGACGAGCATCTCGAGAAAATGTTTCAAGGGCAGGCTCGTCAAGAGAGGTTCGACGTCACAAAAGCATTGTTTCAGTGCAAAATTGGAGTTCGAGACTCAGTAGGGACTCACGTACTCAAGATGATTGAGTATATAGAGAACCTTGAAAGGCTGGGTTTTCCTCTTGGTCAAGAGTTGGCCACAGATTTGATCCTACAATCGTTGTCGGACAGTTATGAGCAGTTCGTCTTGAACTACAATATGAATGAAATAGACAAGACACTGCCCGAACTCCTAGGCATGTTGAGAACTGCCGAAATCAATATGAAGAAGGCCAAGCCTGCCAGCCCCATACTGATGGTGCATAAGGGCAAGGGCAAGTCCAAGGGCTCTAAGAAGACGAAGGTGGGACCTAAGTCTTATCTTGAGCCCAAGTCTTCTGCACTGATGAAAAAGAAAAGCATGGTGAAGGAAGGGAAATGCCACCACTGTGGCAAGGCTGGTCATTGGAGGAGGAACTGTCCTTCGTACATTGAAGGTCTGCAGAAAATGAAGAGAGGTATGACTTCCGCTTCAAATGTTCACGATATAGAGATAAACCTTTCTTCTCCTTCATCTTGGGTATTGGATACCGGATGTGGTTCTCACATTTGTACAAATGTGCAGGAACTGGGAAGGAGAAGATTGCTGAGTAAAGGGGAGGTGGACCTCCGCGTCGGCAATGGAGCAAGAGTTGCTGCTGTAGCCGTAGGGGTTTACCGTTTTTCTTTGCCCAGTGGGCTTGTAATAGAACTAGATAATTGTTATTTTGTTCCGCCATAACTAGAAACATTATATCTATTTCATGTTTGGACATGATTGAATTTTCTTTTATAATTAAGAACAACTGTTGTTCTATATTTAAGAATGATGTTTGTTATGTTGTAGCCCAATTGTTTAATGGTCTTTATGTTTTGAACTTGTACCATCTGATCTGTAATATATAAAATAATAAAAGACTAAGAACAAATGACTCGAACCCTACATTTCTCTGGCATTGTCGTCTGGGCCATATCAACGAGAAGCGCATATCCAAGCTCCATAGAGATGGACTTTTGGACTCATTTGATTATGAATCATTTGAGCGATGCGAATCTTGTTTGTTAGGCAAGATGACTAAAGCTCCTTTCACTGGTTATACTGAGAGGGCTGAGGATCTCTTGGGTGTTGTACATAGTGATGTATGCGGACTCATGAGTTCCATGGCTAGAGGTGGGTATTTCTACTTTGTTACATTTACTGATGATTTCAGTAGATACGGATATGTGTATCTTATGAAGTGCAAATCCTAGACCTTTGAAAAGTTCAAAGAGTTCAAGAATGAAGTAGAAAACCAGTTGGGTAAAAGGGTTAAAGCACTCTGATCTGATCGAGGTGGCGAATACCTGAGTCATGAGTTTCGTGATCATCTGAAAGAGTGTGGTATTGTATCACAGCTCACTCCACCTAGAACACCACAACATAATGGTGTGTCTGAGAGGATAAATCATACTCTGTTAGACATGGTACGTTCGATGATGAGTCATGCAGACTTGCATGTTTCCTTTTGGGGTTTTGCTTTAGAGACTGCTGCAATGACATTGAATCGCGCTCCAATGAAAACGGTTCTGAAGACACCATATGAAATATGGACTGGGAAGCGTCCTAGTATGTCGTTCATTAAAATTTGGGGATGTGAGGCATACGTGAGACGTCAAATGCCTGACAAGCTGGAACCCAAATCGGATAAATGTTATCTGGTGGGATATCCTAAGGAAACGAAAGGGTATTACTTTTACCTACCGTCTGAGGGCAAAGTGTTTGTCGCAAGGACTGGTGTCTTTTTGGAGAAAGAGTTCTTATCAAGAAAGACTGAAAAGCTAGAGCTTGAAGAAGTTCAAGAACCACATGTAGTGAATGAACCAGAATTGGATTCTGAGACAGGACTACAAGATGTTGTAGCTAGAGAACCTGCTCAAGGAACACAAGTCCTACGTAGATCTGGTAGACCGAGGTTTGAGCCTGAGAGATATGGATTTCTCGTGTCTCAAATAGGTAATGTGTTGCTTATGGATCATGATGATGAACCAGCAACCTACCAAGATGCTATGAATGGACCGAACTCCGACAAATGGCTTGAGGCTATGAAATCCGAAATGGACTCCATGTATGCAAACCAAGTTTGGAACTTGGTGGAACCACCTGAAGGGGTACGGCCCATAGGGTGCAAGTGGGTCTTCAAGAAGAAGACCGACATGGATGGGAATGTACAGACATTCAAAGGGCGACTGGTGGCTAAGGGTTTCAAGCAAATTCATGGTATTGACTATGATGAGACCTTTTCCCCTGTTGTCATGGTAAAGTCCATAAGGATATTGCTTGCTGTTGCTGCGTATTATGACTATAAGATCTGGCAGATGGACGTCAAAACGGCTTTACTTAATGGAAACCTCCTTGAGGAAGTGTATATGACACAACCCGAGGGTTTTGTATCCCAAGATGAAGCCACTAAAATATGCAAGCTGAATAAGTCCATCTATGGACTGAAACAGGCCTCTCGAAGTTGGAATCTTCTTTTTGATGAGAAAATCAAAGAGTTTGGTTTCATCAAGAATGAAGATGAGCCTTGTGTTTACAAGCGAATCAGTGGGAGCATTGTTGTCTTCCTGATATTGTATGTAGATGATATACTGTTGATTGGGAATGACATTCCTACCCTGAAAGTTGTTAAGAACAACCTAGGGAAATGCTTTTCAATGAAGGATTTGGGTGAAGCGACTTACATACTCGGTATTAAGATCTATAGAGATAGATCGAAGAAGTTGCTGGGTTTGACCCAGAGTACGTACATCGAAAAGGTGTTGAAGCGGTTCAACATGCTTGAGTCCAAGAAAGGATTTTTGCCCATGTCTCATGGTGTGAATCTCTCTAAGGACCGGTGTCCAAAGTCTTGTGAAGATAAGGACCGCATGAAGTTGATTCCATATGCTTCGGCAATTGGATCAATCATGTACGCGATGTTATGTACTCGACCCAATGTCTCCTTTGCTTTGAGCATGACTAGCAGGTATCAGTCAGACCCCGGTGAGTGTCACTGGATTGCAGTCAAGAATTTCCTGAAGTACTTGAGAAGGACTAAGGATGTGTTCTTGGTGTATGGTGGAGAGGAAGAGCTCGTTGTAAGTGGTTACACGGATGCTAGCTTCCAAACTGATAGAGACGACTCCAAGTCTCAGTCAGGTTTTGTGTTTTGCCTGAATGAAGGAGCTGTGAGCTGGAAGAGTTCCAAGCAAGAGACAGTTGTTAATTCTACAACAGAGGCCGAGTATATCGCCGCAGTTAATGCGGCAAAGGAGGCTGTATGGATTAGGAAATTCATCGGCGAGCTTGATGTAGTTCCTAGCATTGTTGGTCCCGTAGTTCTCTACTGTGATAACAATGCTGCAATTGCACAATCTAAGGAACCTAGATCCCATCAGCGCTCCAAGCACATACTTCGGCGGTTTCATCTTATTCGTGAGATTGTCGAACGAGGAGATGTGAACATTTGCAGAGTGCCGACTGAGGAGAATATTGCGGATCCACTGACAAAGTCTCTCGCGCAGAGAAAGCATGATGTTCATACTAAATCGATGGGTATACGATACCTAAATGATCAACTCTAGTGAGAATCTTGTGGATTGCATGTAAACATGTATTTTGTTGGCCATTTGTTCATATGATGAACATTGTACCTAGTTTTTCTCTTACAATTAATGGCAAGTTCTTTTATTATGAGTTTTTTTTCTATATGATAGTTAAATGTTAACATAATAGATACCCTTAGAATGTTCGCTTCCATGGGACATCAAGTACGTGACTTGAATGTGAGAGCCTATGATTTATTTGAAGCTTCATTCTTAAAAGGTCCCTGGTCGAGTATCATCATAGAAGCTAAGGGTGATGATGGTACATGAAGGATAGCACGTGCGTTGACTGATGACCGGTTCTCACAGGTCATGATATTATGATATCAAGTCATCACGTGGGTACTTGTTAGTGAACAAGTTGTACTGGACAGACCCAACCCGAGACTACTCTGTGGATTGTCATCCAATCGTGTCACGAGTAGGTCTCAATTGACAATGGTGTTGTGGTCCTTTGACCTGAAGTTACAGCATTCATCAAGTGAGGAAGAGCGTGCTTTGATGCCATCTAAAGTCTTCCTTGAGAAATGTTGATGATAAGGGTGGTTGTTGGGCATGTTACGAATCATTTGGGCGTTTGTGTGTGAGCAGATATGGGTTTTATCCTCCTGTATGACAGGAGTTGCATCCATGGGCCCCTTGATGGAACTGGACTGAGAAATGCATGGTAATGCTTGGTTGAGTCAATATGTGATATTGGACTCACCATTCTCTGGAAGTCCATCCTGGATCAAGAAACTTGGATTGAGCTATTACGAGGGTGACACGGTCCATGCCTCTAGTTCTTTCCGGATGTAAGGGACAAAGGGACAAAGACAACGCTGATACATTGGTCATAAAGGCTTATGAGTTATAAACTCTTATTGCTTGGGGAGCAATGATGCATTGCTAGATGCCGCTCATTGTTTGTGAGGTTTTTGGTTTGATACTTTCAAGATCAAGTGGGAGACTGTTGGAGTTACCATGGTGATGTAGAAGTCGTCAAACATGTAATCTCACTGCCAACGCGATATGAGCCTGCAGGGTCACACATAAGAGATGTGGAGAAGTTGGATGATTGACTGTGTTGATAAAGGTTACCAATCACCGACCTGAATGGGGTTATGGGCAAAGTGTTGCCTTAAAGGATCGTCGGGTTGGGCAAATGTTGCCTTGAAGGATTGGTAAGAATAGTCGACCGAGGGTCGACGATAGTCGACCGAAGGTCGACAATCATCGACCGCGGGTCGATGTGTATCGTCGACCGCGGGTCGACGTGTATCGTCGACCGCGGGTCGACGAGTATCGTCGACCGCGGGTCGACTATCGTCGACCGCAGGGTCGACGATCGTCGACCGCAGGGTCGACGATCGTCGACCGCAGATCAATGATTATCTTCAACCCACATTCGACGTGAATCGTCGAGTATTGTACTCTGATTCTCACCGACTGATACTCGCCGACTGATTCTCGCCGACCCTAGGTGATTCTTGCCGATTGATTCTCACCGAATCTGCTAGGTGATTCTCGCCGATTCTGGAACCCTAATTTTCTGGGTGGTCTGCGGATAGCGATATTCCTAAGTCTGTTTATGCCTTTGGTATAAATAGATACTTAGGGTTTTCGGGAATGAGCTCTGATCGAATCGGATGCGATTGTCGGCCCTTTGACCGAGACGAAAGCGACGAAAATGTTCCGTCGTTCTTCATTCGTTCCGCCGATCCCGAATCCCGCCGACGGAAGTGTTCCGCCGCCGTGCTCGCTCCGTCGACCTCCTCCTCTCCAGCGATTGTCGCTGGTGTTGCTATTCCTGGCGCGGATCTAGCAGTCCGTGGAAAAGCAAGGTGTGGTCATTCTCCTTCACGATTATCCATGCGACAGAAAAGTCAGTGTTCTCCCGCTCGTGTGGATTTCTGCAGAGACGTGGATATCATTCCACGTAGAACTCGCCACCAGCAAGAACACGAAGCTTAGAGCATCTCCGTTGAGTTGTGACTCAACGCCACCGAGGTAATTTTTGCCTAGTTGTATGTTAACTTCTTGATTCAACTAACATGGCCCGGTCCCATCTCTTTTGGGTTTTTCTTAATGTTTTTTTTATTCTTCCGCTGCGTGCACAAGTGTTGTGCCATCCTCATAGAGAAACCCAACAGAAACACGACTAAGGGCGTCGGCTACGCGATTGAGAGTCCCCTTGAGGTGTTTGATAATGAAAGTGTACTCCTGAAGATAGGAGACCCATTTGGCATGTCTAAGACTAACCTTAGTTTGAGAGTTAAGAAACCTTAGCGCTTCATGATCGGATAGGATGACAAACTCCTTAGGAAGTAAATAATGCCGCCAATGTTGGAGGCATCGAATGTCCGCGTAAAACTCTCGATCATAATTGGAATAATTTAATTTTGGACCTGCTAGTTTCTCACTGAAATACCCCACAGGGTGGCCTTCCTGACTCAACACTCCACCAATTCCCACTCCAGACGCATCACATGACAAATCAAAAACCTTGGTAAAATCCGGTAGTCGCAAAAGGGGGGCTTCCGACATGCGCGATTTAATTAATTGGAACGCCGGAGCGACCGAGTTCATCCATGTAAATTCACATTTTTTCATGCACTCGGTAATAGGGGCCATAATACTACTAAAGTCCTTAATAAATCGCTGATAAAATGTAGCGAGCCCGTGAAAACTCCTAACATCCCGAATGTTGGCGGGCTCGGGCCAATCTCTAATGGCTTGTACCTTCTTGGGGTCTACGTGGATCCCCTTCGAACTCACAATATAACCGAGGAACTCAATCGATGTCACATGGAAGGTGCACTTCTTAATGTTAACGAATAATTTTTCCGATCTCAGCGTGATAAGGATGGTTCTTAAATGTGACTCGTGATCAATCGTGGAGGTGCTAAATACCAAAATATCGTCAAAATATACCACGATGAATTTTCCCATATAGGGTTGGAAGACGTGGGTCATCATCCTCAAAAACGTGCTCGGCGCATTGGAAAGCCCAAACGACATAACTAACCACTCGTAGAGGCCTTCCTTAGACTTAAAGGTTGTTTTCCACTCGTCACCTTCCCTAATTCGGATCTGATGGTAGCCACTCCTAAGATCCAATTTCGAGAAAATCGTGGCACCGGCTAACATGTCCAATAAATCATCCAAGCAAGGGATGGGAAAGCGATACTTAATAGAGATTTTATTAATGGCTCTACTATCCACACACATCCTCCAAGAGCCGTCCTTCTTGGGGGCAAGTAAGGCGGGTACGGCACACGGGCTCTTGCTGTGGCGGATAAAACCCTTTTGCAATAAATCCGAGATTTGGGTTTGCAACTCTAAGTGCGCGGAGGGGTTTAGCCGATAATGTGGGAGGTTGGGCAATGAGGAGCCCGGAATGAAATCAATGGCATGTTGGATTTCCCGCAATGGGGGTAACTCAGCCGGTAGCTCGTCCGGGTACACGTCCACAAACTCTTCTAAGAGTTTCCTCAACGCCGACGGCAAGTTCTCAAACGTTGCCGCATTTTCCTTAACTTGTAGACAAACTAAGGCATAGAGGACACCATCTAAAAAGGTAGTACGCTTCAATTCTTTCCTTCCTATCAGACTCAACGTCTTCTTCTCGATCGGGATGACCGTATCCTTGGAGGGGGCCGAAGGATCCTTTGGCGGGGCGGGTTTTAAGAGTATGGTTCTGCCATTAAATTTAAACTCGTAAGTATTGGCCCGACCAAAGTGGGTGACGTCATGATCATACAACCAAGGGCGACCCAACAAGACGTGACAAGCATCCATAGGGATGACGTCACACCAAATCTGCTCAGAATAAGCTTTGATGGTAAGGGGTACCAAGAAACGCTTCGACATAGGGAGGGATGACTTGTCTACCCATGCCACCTCATAAGGGTGAGGGTGCGGCTCGGCATCAAGAGACATTCGTCTCACCGCGGTTTCAGAAATAACGTTCATGCAACTACCGCTATCCATGATCAACCTACACCATTTTTCACCACTCTTAAAATTCAACGTGAAAATGTTCGTCCTATTGCAATCGTCTAACGCTCGAGGGATCGCCAGAATACACCTCATAACCATCATATGGGAGTCATCCTCCATATCACTAGGCACTCCGTCCGACTCGCTCTCTTCGCCCGCCCCGTAAGTAATGTCGTCTGTCCCACCGGTGGAATCTAACAGGGCTAATGGTCTGGGAGTAGTAGGACAATCACTAGCATAGTGCCCTTGGATCCCACAAGCGTAGCAGGTGACATTCGTTCTGTTGACCCGACCCACCGGGACTCTCTCACTAGTGGGGTTTCTATCATTCCTAGTCGTTACGACTATGGAGGTCGAATCGGGGGACTGATACTTTCCTTTAGCCTTATAGGTGGCGGTGGGAGGCGGTCCTAAAATGGACTTGCCCTTTTGGAACGAGCGAGACTTGCCCTTAAGTGCGTTGTGCTGCTCAATATCTAAGGCAGCGTTGAAAGTGGTGTGCAAGTCAGTGTGACCATAACACAGAAGCTTTCCTTGGATGTCGGGGTTTAGTCCCTTACGGAACCTGGAGAGGGTGACCTCGGGCATCTCTTTCATATCACAACTAACCATCATGTCCTTCAGCAAACTCATATACTCAAACACCGACCTAGTCCCTTGCTTAAGGGTAGCTAAATCATCGAACATTTGTGTGCGATGGTAAGTAGGGACATACTATTCTGTTAGCCTAGCCTTCATTGCATCCCAGCCTATGGGCAACGCTCCGTTCTCGACTCTCAAACGCCGCTCCTCATTCAGCCAAAATATTTTAGCGCGCCCTAGCAACTTCATTCTCGCTACTCGCACTTTATCCGCGTCGTTCAGGGTATACCACTCGAAATAACATTCGATCTCCATGATCCAGTCCTGGAAGACTTGGGGATCTCCTAAACCATCGTAGGATGGTGGCTTGACTCGGATGGCCTGAGTAAGGTCAAACTTGTACGGTGCTCGTGGGGCGTTCTCATTAGGAGGGTGGGGGTAAGGGTTGTGATGTTCTCCCACCCGTGGGTGAGCGGGTTGATTACGGGGTGCCCCTTGTGGTAACCCCAGTCCGTGAAGTGCCTCCCTAATAGCTGTCAACTGCTCCGTGAAATCCTGACGGAGCTCCTCAATCTCAGTGAGGGCACGACCCTCACCCCAGTCATCATCCATATTAGACGACGATGGAGGATACTCCGTACCGAGCCTAGTGTGCATGCAAAAAGGAAGACAACAGATTCAGACAGACCAAAGAAGTAATTAATCCCGCTTAATAACTATAGGAAAATAAATTTTTTATTTTATTTTCTTACAGGAAAAAAAAGAGGATTATTAAAAAATTTATTTTGATTTTTTTGGCTGAAAAATAAGAAAACTACATCGCTATTGGCAGACCAAAAATAATTTTTTTTGTGACAACTAACGTGCAAACACAAGTGCAGGTTAACGTGCTAAAAAGAGGGGGGGTGCCAATTAAAAAATTGACAAGAACCTCCCTCTGATACCAAAATTGATGTAGGCCTCTACCGCGGACACTATATGGGTTACGGGAAAGAAACGGACGCCACACTCAATCCACAATCTCACACGCACTAGAATTAACCGCAGCGCACTCGCAAATGTTTTATCACAATTCACCAATGTACGGTAGCCACTCCGCGGGAAGGTCAAACGAACGGCTATAGGCCGACGTTCTCCCAAGCTAAGAGGACCAATATTGGGTCCGACCGAGCGAAAGTTGTACCAAAGGAGGTCTACCCAAAATGCGATCGAAAAATGGTAGATCTCCCCCAACAAAAATACGGGGTTCGCCAAACCCTTTCGAAAATAACGCGGTTAATATGGATGCAAGTCAAAAGGAAAACCACGAAGAATCTAACGATTCAAATCCAACGCGAAAATCTTTCCGGCCATTAGAATATCAAGAGGGAATCACACTTTAGAGGAGAGGATCGTTACCCAAGTCGGAATAGATGATTCCGACTACCTTTGAAGGGTCGCTCTTCCACAGTTCCGCCGGAGTCGCGCCAGATGGAGAGATAGATCGTCCGCCTTGGCCGCTTCACACCAAAGTCCAGATTCCTCGCCATAGAAGGAGACCTTTCCGGATAAAGCTTTACGTGAAGTGGGGCTGCCGGGTTCGCGTCAAAGGGGCTGCTCGGGTGGAGGAGGTAGGTGGCCGGCCGGCTATGGAGGGTGGTGGTCGGGTTGGAGAGGGTGAGAGGAGTTGGTGGCTTGGATGAGGGTGATGAAGGGCTGGCCGAAATCTTTAGAGGGAGAGAGGGAAAGGAGGGTGGCGGTTTTGGAAGAGGGGAATGAAAGAGGGCTGGCCGAAATTTTAGAGAGAGAGAGGAGGAGAGGAGGGTGGTGGCTAGGAGATGTAGAGAGAGAGAGAAGGTTTAGCAAGAAAGGAAAGTCTAGGGTTTTTCTCATTCAACTTAAGTTAAACAAACCGTACATGCCTATATATAGGCTTAACAACAAGTCTTGGCTATATGTAGCCCAAAATAAAAATAAAAATAACACACTAAATGGCTACATGCAGCCCTCAATAACAAATCCCAAATAAGATAGCATACTAATAATAAGATAAATTCAACTACATATTTGTCTTGCGCCGAGGGCGGAAATTGTAGCGCCGCTCCACACGAACACCACGGCGACGCGAGTCCTTTGTTGGAGACGAAGGAGGGTCTTCCGTTAGCGTGCCGTCATCAACAACTTGGGGGCCGTCGTCAACTTGGGGGCCGTCGTCAACTTGGGGGCCGTCGTCACCACCAGCCGGGGGTTCATGCTGAGGTTCACCACCTCCAAGAGGAGGATGAAGGAGTCGGAGTCCCTGTTCCACATCAAGCAGGGGGAGAATGAGACACCAGGGAGTTACATTGACCGGTTTCAAAAGGAGGTCACCCAAGTCCAGGAGGTGACCGGGTATAGCCTGATGATGGCCTTTACCCTGGGGATACAATAGGGTTTCTCCAGAATGAAATTAAAGAGCGTGTCGCCCCTCTCCTACAAAGAGATAATGGAGACGGCGGCAAGAGAAGTTGATGGGGAGGCATCGAACCCGGAGTTTTCCAGAAAGTTGGCCAGGTGGGCCACAAAGGATGAGAAGGAGCCAAGAGGTGGCAGAGGTCGGGAGGAAAGGAGAGTTGAACCCAGACAAAGGGAACAGCGGCAACTGCAGCAGTAGCAACAGCCCATGTAGGGGCGTCAGGAGCCAGACCTCCAACTAGGTTGGAGGCCAGAGTGGCAAGAATAGGGGCCGCAGAGAGGTTAATAGGGAAGGGATAACCTCCAGGGAGGCCAGGACCAGTTTCATCCTCCGGGTTGGAGGTAGTCCCAGAGACCTCCCCTCCACGATCAAAATCAGGCTATGGCTATAGCCATGGGGTAGAGGAGAAGAGAAGCACAGATAAGGAGGAGAGAAATCATGGTGGAATTGTCCTACTACGACTTCCACCAAGAGGAAGGGCACGCTACAACCACGTGCCTGGAGTTCCTCGAAATGAGAGGAAACAGGGAGCAGTATCAGTAGTAGGGTCGCTATGAGCTGAGGATTGAGGAGGTCCTGCCTCGGGCGGAGGAGGATAGGTGTGAAGACCGGGTAGATGTTGCAACCCAAGGAGGGATCAGAGTGATCCGTAGGAGGTGGGGATAGAGGCTTCCCAGAAGGCCAGCCTCCATACTATGTACTGCCGGAGCATTCACTCCACATCCCAGACCCCACCCCCTTAGAAGAAGATTACTTTCTCTAGAATTGACATGCCGGATCATGAGGATACCTTCTACGATGTGCCGGTCATCCAGATAGCCATCACAAATTTCACCGTCTCCAGGATCCTCATTGACAATAGAAGCTCCATCAACATCATCTTCAAGAAGGAATTCGACATGATGAAGGTGGAGGCGAAGTGGCTGCTGGCTTCAGATGGGCCCCTGTTTGGGTTTTCAGGGGAGTGGAAGGAGGTAGAAGGAGGAGTGGTGCTCCACGTCACTCTGGGGGGGGGGGGGGGGGGGTTGTCCCAAAACTGGATGTTTGTCATCGTGGATGCCCCCAGTAGCTACAACACCATCTTTGGGCGGCCACTCATCTGTGCCTTCCACTGTGTCCACTCATCCTTCCACCAATGCCTAAAGTTCAACGCCGAGGGGATCCAGGTCTGGGTTCGGGGTGACCCCAAAGTAGCGAGGGAGTGATACGTCACTGCCGTGAACTCTATCTCCTGGTAGGAAGGGGCCGAGGAAATGGAGCGAAGAATGGAGGTGTCGGAGCAGGAGGCAGGAGGAGAAGACATAGAGGTGGAGAGCCGCACCAAGGTGAAGGTGGCATGAGGAGACCGGGAGGAGTGGGCCGAGGCAATGGCCGTGGAGGAAGCGGTTGAAGCTGAAGATGTCCATGTCCTGGGGGAGGGGACGTTGGAAAATGGGGGGAGCAATCTAGGCAGAAGAAGAGGTCCACCACAGACAAGCTGGCCGAGCCTATCAGGGAGGAGGTTGCCAAACTCCTCAATGCCGGCTTTGTATCTGAAATACAGTACCCCGGCTGGATCTCCAATGTAGTTATGGTTAAAAAAGGTGATGGCTGGTGACGTATGTGCATTGATTTTTCTTTGCTTAATAAATCATGCCCTAAGGACTGTTACCCTTTGCCTCGGATCAACGCGCTAGTCGACTCGGTCATCGATTTTCCTGTAATGAGCTTCTTAGTGATGACTACTTTTAGTCATCATTTTTGGTATAGTTTATAAGCCTAAATTCCTAAGTTTAATTATAATTATGTTTATTTTATGTCTGTTATGTTTTATTTCTCGTTTAATGTCTTTCATGTTATGATATTATAATTTCTAACTTTATTATGTGTTTTGTTCTTATTATTTTATGTTATGTTGTGTTATGTTTAGTTTAGTTTAGTTTAGTTTAAATGTTTAATATGTTTGTTGTTTATTTTTATGTTTTGTTAATTGTCTTATTTAATGTCTTATTATTGTTATGTTTAGTCTTATTAATATATATATTATATTTTGTGATGTTTAGTTTTATTTGTTATAATTATTGTGTTCAATGTTAATGAATAATATTATGTGTCTAATGTTTGTTTTGTCATGTTATTTCTAGGTTCAAGTCCTCTTGACAAATGCAGCCCTTGATGTGTTGGTGCAGCCCCTACCCGAGCTCTAGTCCAACATGCATGCATCCCTCATAATAATGCCTTCATGGTGCAGCCCCTACAGCCTACCCGAGCCCTTGGAGCGGCCCACCATGTCCAACCCGAGCCCGCAAAGACCTTGAAGCAGCCCCTCATGCAAAACCCGGCCACCTCATGCTCTCTCTCTCCCCTTTATTATTTTCTCCCCTCTTTATTTCTTATTCATTCCCCTTTTATACTAAATATCTCCTATTTTCATTCCATTAAATGTCATACAATGCATCCAACATACCCTATCTCTCCCTTCATTTAATTCATGCATGAACCTTCTCCAAAGCCTATGGCCAGCCACCCTTCATGTCCCCTTCATTTCCTATCATCTAGAAGCTTCTCCATCTCCTATAAAAGCCACCCCATCCCTCAAGCCAAGAAGTGAATTTTGGGAAGTGAAGTTTTAAGTTAAATTTGAGTGTTGAGTTGGAGAGTGGTCAGTGCCTGTGAGTTGTTATTGTTAGTTTCATTATTGTATTAGATTTTTCATTATTGCAAGTTTTCTTCATAATATAGTCTTGTCTTTTTAATATTTTGTGTACTCTTCTTTTTTGCAAGTAATGAAAATGTTCCTCTCTTATCTTGTTTTTTCTTCCCTTTCAATTATGAGTAGCTAATTTCTCTTAGCCTTCGATCGTGAGGATACATAAAATGAGATGAGGGTTTCTTTTATTTCATAGTTTTATTTTTGCTTAATTTTACTCGATACTTCTTTGATTTTTATTTTGACGACTTCGTATTTCCGGTATACGGTAGTAGGCTTTGGATCTCATATTTGAGTAGCCGAGAGGCTCGTGAATGTAAAAGATCACTCAAAGAATGAAGGAGTTGAACGCAACCCTAGAAATAGGATGACGTAAATCTTCCGGATTGGAGTCAAATCCAATAGTGCGGGTCACCTCAATAATGCGACTTTAGGCCCCTTTGATTTGTAAATAGATTTCGATCAAAGCATCTATAAGTTAGGAGACTTAATGCTCTAGCGAGATTTTGTCTTATTTTCGGATCTGTCACGGTCGAGTTTGATTTGCAAGCTTAAAACTATACTTTTTATCTCCCTCATCTCGTTTCATGGTGAATCTTCAATCGAATGCTAACTTTTTATCATACGTTTTTCGTCTAAAAATTATCTTTAGTTTTTCTCCGAAAAACATTTCTCAAAACCCACTTTCTTTCGGTAGGATAATAGTTCAAGCGTGAGTAGCAGTATTTGACAAACCCTTGTTTAAATACGACCTTGATACTACAATTCGACAGGTACACTTGCCTGTTCGGGTTTTAGCCCATCAAGTTTTTGGCGCCATTGCCGGGGACGCTTTTTCGTCAATATTAGGAAAACGCTTTCGCTATTACTTCTGCAAAAAAATCAAAAAAAATTTCAGTTCTCTATTTTCTTCTTCAAGTTTTTATTTCCCTTCTTCTCTTTTTCTTTCCTTCATTCTCCTTCTAATTTTCTTAGTGCATGACCCGCACGAATCCGTCGCTACTTATAGACTTGGACCCAGAAATCGAACACTCCTTTCGGAGAAACTTGCGATTCATAGGTTCCACTTCTCAAACAACGGTTGAGGATTCCAGCGGTGATTGTAATTTTAATTCTGAAATGGGTGATCCCAACCCAGGAATGGCTCAGCAAAGGACCATGTCCGATTATGCTCGACCCAACCTGAAGTGGACTGAAACAAGTATTATTCGACCTGCAATTACAAACAATAACTTCGAGCTTAAGTCTAGAATCATACAAATGGTGCAGCAATATATACAGTTCGACGGATTACAAGATGAAAATCCATACTTGCATATTGCCAATTTTCTTGAAATCTGTGACACATTCAAAATAAATGGTGTCTCAGACGATGCTATAAGGCTAAGACTCTTCCCCTTCTCTTTAAGAACTAAAGCCAAACAGTGGTTGAGTTCTCTTCCAAGAGTATCAATCACTACTTGGAACATTTTAACTGAAATTTTCTCTCGCGTTATCCCCCCCCCCCCCGCCAAAACTGCTAAGCTAAGAAATGATATAACTTTGTACTCTCAAATTGCTTCTGAGACCCTCTATGACACTTGGGAGAGGTTTAAGGAACTTTTGAGACGCTGCCCCCATCATGCTCTGCCTGTATGGTTACAGGTCCAAACATTTTACAATGGGCTAAATCAAGAAACTAAGCAAATGATAGATGCCGCTTCCGCTGGTTTTTTGGACCGCAAAACTCCGGAAGCCGCTCTTGAGCTTATCGAGGACATGGCGATGAACACTTATTAGTGGAATTCGTCTAGAACTCGCCCATCTTAACCTGCAGGTATCTATGAAGTGGATTCAGTGTCACAACTGGCGCTGCAAGTGGAGATGCTGAACAAGAAGATTTCGGAGATGACTGCTGCCTCCGCTGCTAAGGTATTTGAAAATGTGAATGTTGCTGCTGCTGCCGAGCAGGTGGATTATCTGGGGAACATACCCAGACCTGCTAAAAATAATTCTGCCTATAATTTTTCTGCTTTTTCTAATTTTTCTACACCTCCTGGTTTTAATTCTTCTTCGAACTCTTATAATCCTGGATGACATAACCATCCTAATTTTTCTTGGAGTAACCCTGCTAATGTTGCACGCCCACCACACGATTTTACACCACCACCACCACCACAACAAAACCAAAATCTTCAAAAAACCCTCTGTTTGGAAGAAATTTTATCTAGATATATAAGCTCGAACGATGCTACTATTAGAAACTTAACAGGGTTGACGAAAAGTTTAGAAAACCAGGTCGGGCAACTTGCCAAGGCTTTTTCCGAGAGACCACCTAGAACTCTTCCCTCGAACACTGAACCTAACCCAAAGGAGCACGCAAATGCGATTTCCCTTCGGAGCGGTAAGGTTATTAACGAGCCCACCACCAGGGAAGAGCCAAAGGTGATTGTCCCTCCTGTTGTGGAAACAATTATCCCCACGGAAAATGATAAATCAACTTTTGGAAATGAAAAATCTACTTTAGATAAAGAAAAACATATTTCTATTTTTTCTGATTTTGGAAAAGAAAATGATGACGTTCAAAATAATGCTCCGGTTGTTATAAAGGAATTCCCGACACCACCTTATCCGGCTCGACTTAGGAAAGAAAAACTAGACGATCAGTACCAACCCTTCCTTGAAATGTTCAAACAAATTCATATTAATTTGCCATTTCATGAAGCGATTAGTCAAATACCTAAGTATGCAAAATATCTTAAGAATTTATTAACGAACAAGACGAAATTGGAAAATTTATCGCATGTAACCTTAAATGAAGAATGTTCGGCGGTCGTTAAAAACTCTAATCTTCCTAAAAAGATAAACGATCTGGGTAGTTTTTCCATTCCTTGCGTTTTTGGTGATCTGTTTGTTAAACATGCGTTAGCGGATCTAGGAGCGAGCATCAATTTGATGCCCTTTTCTTTATTTAAAAAGCTAGGATTGGGCACTCTTAGCCCTACAAGAATGAGTATCCAGTTAGCTGATAGGTCAATTAAGTATCCTTTAGGTATCATTGAGGACATGCTAGTAAAGGTCGACAAATTCATCTTCCCGGTGGATTTTGTCATTCTCGATATTGAAGAGGACGTCGAGGTCCCTCTTATCCTTGGTCGACCCTTCCTAGCCACCTCTCGAGCGGTCATCGATGTTAGTAACAGAAAGTTATTTTTGCGTGTGGGAGATGATGATGTCACATTTTCTATCAATCAATCAATGAAAACTCTTTAAAAATGATGATTCATGCTTCTTTGTTGATGTTTTAAATGAAGATTCTTCACTTTTTCTTTTTAGCATCTCTTCAAATGAATTTTCCTCTTCTTTTTCTGAAATTTTTTCATATGATTTTGAAAACACGGTTATGTCATTACAAGCAAATTTTGAAAATGATTCTGTCTTTGGTAGAAAAAAGTATGAAAATCTTATTTTTGAAAAAGAAAAGAATTTGAAAAACTCTTATGATGAACCACCCCATCTTGATTTAAAACCACTCCCTGATCATCTAAAATATGTCATTCTCGAAAAAAAATTCAAAATTGCCGTTATAATCTCGGCCTATCTTTCTCAATCCGAAAACGATCAGTTGATCGAAGTACTACAAAAGCATTGCCGCGCTATAGCGTGGCAAATTTCTGACATTTCTGGCATAAGCCCTTCTTTTTGTACTCATAAAATATTTTTTGAAAATAATCCTAAGGGTGTAGTCCAACCACAACGTCGTCTTAATCTGAATATGAAAGAGGTTGTGAAGGAAGAGGTGCTTAAGTTATTAGATGCGTGGATAATTTATCCGATTTCCGATAGTCAGTGGGTAAGTCTGGTCCAGGTTGTTCCTAAGAAGGGTGGGATCACGGTAGTAACGAACGAAAATAACGACTTAATTCCAACTAGGACGATAACGGGATGTAGAATGTGCATCGATTACCGTAAGCTAAACGATGCCACTCGAAAAGATCACTTCCCCTCCCCTTTATCGATCAAATTTTAGAACGTTTATCCGGGCACAGTTTTTATTGCTTCCTCGACGGTCTCTCGGGGTATTTTCAAATCCCTATCGCACCCGAGGACCAAGAGAAGACAACATTCACTTGCCCCTTCGGAACTTTTGCTTATCGTAGAATGCCTTTCGGGTTATGCAATGCACCCGCTACCTTTCAGCGGTGTATGCTTGTTATTTTTGATAAATACGTAGAAAATATTATGCAAGTATTTATGGACGATTTTTCTATTTTTGGCGACTCCTTTGACTTATGTTTAGAAAATATGGAAAAAGTTTTACAATGCTGCGAAGAAACCAACTTAGTTTTAAATTGGGAGAAGTGCCACTTTATGATGCGTGAAGGCTTAGTCCTTGGCCATAAGATTTTCGCTAAGGGAATTGATGTGGACAAGGCAAAAATTGAAGTAATTGAAAAGTTACAGCCGCCTACAAATAATAAAGCGATTAGAAGTTTTTTAGGGCACGCAGGTTTTTTCGACGATTCATTAAAGACTTTTCAAAAATTACTAAGCCTCTTACCCACCTTCTCGAAAAAGAAACTCCTTTCATTTTTGATGAATCTTGTCTCACTGCGTTTGAATTAATTTAATCCAAACTTATAAATGCTCCTATTATGATCGCCCTAGTTTGGGATTTACCATTCGAAATAATGTGTGATGCGAGTAGTCATGTGGTAGGTGCGGTTCAAGGACAACGAATTGCTAAGAACTTTCATCCGATTTTCTATGCTCGTAAAACTCTAACTTCTGCTCAAGAAAATTACACCACGACGGCGAAAGAACTTTTAGCTGTTATTTTTGCTTTTGATAAATTCCGACCGTACGTTACTCTTGCCAAAGTTATTGTCTTTACGGATCATTCCGCTTTTAAGTACCTCCTTTCTAAACTGGATGCCAAGCCGCGTCTTATTCACTGGATCATCTTACTTCAAGAATTCGACTTGGAGATTCGGGATAAGAAAGGAGCGGAAAACCTAGCGGCTGATCATCTTTCTCGTCTTGAAAATCCCAAACTTGATATTTTAAATGAAAATTTTATTAATGACTCTTTTTCGGATGAACGAATTTTAAACATTTCTTCTTCTACCCCCTGGTTTGCCGACCTGGCCAATTATCTTGTAGCTCGGGCCCTTCCAAAAGAATACTCTTCTCACCAAAAGAAGAAATTCTTTTCGAAGATGAAGTATTATTTTTGGGAGGACCCCTTTCTATTTCGCATTTGTGTGGATCAGGTGGTTAGAAGATGTGTTTCCCGGGAAGAAGGTCAACAAATTTTAAAGCATATTCATTGTTAACCCTGAAATCGGCGATCCCTCCCAAGGTGGCCAGCTCGCAAGTTGCGGACTGCTCCAGGAGGCCGCGGCCTGCCTACCTTTCCTTCCAAGGGTGGGCGGACTGACCTTTCAATCCGCTCAGTCCGCGCAGCTATGGCGGTCTCTCTAGCTAGGCCGCCCAGGTCGCGCAACTCCCGCTCCTGCAGGGGGTGCGGACTGCTTTCTCAGTCTGCCCTGTAGTCCGCGCAGTTTATTCAGCAAAACGCGCTCATCCAGTAGGCGGAACTACCCAGCTTTGGTGGACTCCAACTTCCAGTCCGACAAGTCGCAGCATATCAACTAACAACAATGGCGACTTGCTCCTGGTCGTCGGTCAGTGGCAGCAACCTTCATCCAATTTCCTGACGCCAAGCAAGCGACGACTTACCCCTACTCGCCGCTTCACAGCAGCAAAGACGAGCCCCAAGTCCACCTGCCGAGTCCGCCCGCCAGATTGTCGAGTACGCTCGTTCAGGGGCGGACTGTCTGCTGAGGCCGCCAGGCAGGGGGCGACCCTCTTTCCTCCCGGAGAGGCGGCGGCCTCCTGCAGCTATCTGCCGAGGCCGCCCAGCATGGGGCGGCCTCCCCGTCTTCCAGAGAGGCGGCGGCCTCCTGCCACTGTCTGCCGAGGCCGCCCAGCATGGGGCGGCCTCCCCGTCCGCCAGAGAGGTAGCGGCCTCCTGCCGCTGTCCGCCGAGGCCGCCCAGCATGGGGCGGCCTCCCCGTCCACCAGAGAGGCGGCGGCCTCCTACCGCTGTCCGCTGAGGCATCCCAACATGGGGCGGCCTCCCCGTCCGCCAGAAAGGCGGCGGCCTCCTGCCATTGTCCGCCGAGGATGCCCAGTATGGGGAAGGCTCCCTGCCTGCCAGAAAGGCAGCATCCTCCTGCCGCTGTCTGCCGAGGCCGCCCAGCATGGGGCGTCCTCCCCGTCCGCCAGAGAGGTGGAGGCCTCCTGCCGCTGTCCGCTGAGACCTATCGCGGACTCCGCGGACTTAACTTTTGTACTCGTATAATTCACCGCCTCACCGGTGGTGACGTTACCGTTACCGCTACCGCCCCGGGCCTATAAATAGCCCCCAATACCTCTCATTTAAGGTGGGCGGCACGGATACAATGCGTAGGAGGAAAACTGCAGCTTGCCAGCAAGGTCTGCGGACTCAATTTTCCAGTCCGCCACAACCTCCATCAGCTTGCCAGCAAGGTCTGCGGACTCAGTTTTCCAGTCCGCTACAACCTCCATCAGCTTGTCAGCAAGCCCTGCGGACTCAGTTTTCCAGTCCTCCACAGCTGCTGGCAGCCTCTTTTCCTTAGCCTCTGGCAACTCCTTCCTTAACCGCCAGTTTCCCCCTTTGTACCGTTTATTGCTTTTTCCTGTAAAGGTGCACTAGCAAGCTGTAATCTTGTTTCTTGATTAGAGGAAAAGCCCGTCGCAGGAGTGGCATTTAAGCCGCGACGGGCAAAGTCTGTTGTTGCTGCTGCTAGCGGCCCCCTCTCCATCTGCTCAGCAAGTTTGCTCTCTACTCAGCTAGCCTTGCTCTCTGCTTAGCTAGCTTGCCCTCTGCTCAGCAAGCTTGCCCTCTGCTCAGCAAGCTTGCTCTCTGCTCAACTAGCCTTGCTCTCTGCTTAGCTAGCTTGCCCTCTGCTTAGCTAGCTTGCTCTCTGCTTAGCTAGCTTGGTCTTTGCTCAGCAAGCTTGCTCTCTGCTCAGCTAGCCTTGCTCCCGGCTTAGCTAGCTTGCCCTCTGCTTAGCTAGCTTGCCCTCTGCTCAGCAAGCCTTGCTCTCTGCTCAGTAAGCCTTTTCTCTACTAAGCAAGTTCCTCACTACTCATTAAGCTTCTTCGCTGGTCAATCGTCATAGTAACTGTCTGCTCGACAGCTCCTGATCATCCTCCTTTTTCTCATCAGCCTTCCCGACTGCTCTCGACGACCCTCTCCTCTATCCCCGCAACCCCTTTGACAAGCGCTTGCTCCACTCTCGAGCACTTAGAAGCTTCCTTCCTTCCTCTTCCTCTCCTAGCTTGTGAGACCGAACACGCTCCCTCCGTGTTAGCTGCCAGGTGCCGTTTTCGTGCATCAACAGTTAACACGCGGCCTTCAGATCCGAACAAACAATGAAAACTGACAGTTAGCCATGGCAGACCACCAACCAGCTGAGAACCTTGCTCCAAGTCCTAGTGAATATCCACTCTGGGAGGCCTTCGAGCAATCGCACCGTGAGAATGCTCAGCAATTCCAAGCAATCAACCAAATTCTTGCTGCAATCACACAACGATTAGACACTCATCCTACAGTAGCCCCAGCTACTCCAGCTGCTCCAATCAATCCAGCATCCGAGACTCCTCAAGCTTATCCTCCGGCTTCCCCGCCGTTCTATCCTCCTTACACTCCAACCTTTCCGCAAGGACCTGCAGGCCCTTTGCGACCTCAAGATGAAGAGTTTGCGGCTCGTCAAAACTTCTTCCGGAGAGCAGCCCGGGGAAGTCTTGCAAGATTTCTCAACTTTCAGGGAAGTCATCCTTACTCATCAGCTCCTTCCTTTGCTCCTGCAGCAACTTTTCCCTTTTATTCCCCTACTTCCTTTGCAGCTACAGCTTATGCTCTCTTTAATCCTTATGATGTAGGAGAACAAGAAGAGCCGTCACCATTTACAGAGAATGTTCGTCACGAACCTACTCCAGCAAACTTCAGAGAGCCTCGACTGTGAATCTACACTGGAGAGACTGATCCAGTAAAGCACCTTCAAGCCTTTGAATCGGCTGTTTCTCATAAGACTCTGTTAGATGCAACTAAGTGCAAGCTCCTTGTCACCACCTTTGATGGGCAAGTGAGGGACTAGTTCTATGGCCGCCGTCCTCACTCCATCACTTCCTTTGCTGATCTGCGAAGGGAGTTCTTGCTCAGGTTATCTACCTCAACCAAGAGAAAGGGCGGTCCTGAAGCCCTCTTTGAGATCAAGCAGCGTGGAAATGAAACTTGGTCTCAATTCGTTGATCGATTCCAAAGAGAAATCTTGGACATCGAGATTGTCGATCAAGAAATGTACTGAGTGGCTCTTATCCACGGTCTTCATGAAGGGCCTCTCAAGTTTGAAGCCAATGTCCGTGCTCCAAGAACATACCAAGAGTTGATTGTCTTAGCCAACTTGTAAATCTGAGGCGAAAAGAGCAACACAGGCTTCATCTCCAAGCTTATATCAGAGAAAGATCCTTCTCATAAACAGCCCCCGAGGTCTCCCCGGAAATATTTCCCAACTAACTCAAGGAGGGAAAGAATATTTTAGCATCGTTGATACTCTTTCCAGGGTAAAGACCGTATTCGAGACCCACTACTACCACCAGCTCCATCTTCTCAAACAACTGCAGTCTACCATCAGCAAGGCGATGACTTGCATAAGTCCGAACTAGATGAGGCCATTAAAGAAGTGAGCCAAATCATAAAGGATAAAGCTAACTACAAAAGGCCTTATCGATCGGCTGATCAAAGATCTAGAGACTCAGAACCATACTGCGAGTTCCACAAAGAGCCAGGCCACCTGACCAAGAACTGCCGAGCACTCCGCCAGCTTGTGCAAAAGTTGCTCCGACAGGGTAAGATGCGTGACATGTTTCCCAATGAAGATCGCCCTGATCCAACAACCTCACAGGGCAAAGAAGTTGCAGATATTCCTTGCATCTCAAGAGGGGTGAGCCTAGTCGAAGAACCCCCTCTCCTCATTATTAATAAAACCGTCGAATGCTTTGATGCCGATGACGAGGGTGTGCTTGGAAGACTGTTCTGAACCAACAAAGGACTTCATGGTTCTCCAAATTTTTTGATAACCTTGATCGGTTACTCTTACTCTTACTTTTCGAACATTTTCATTTTAAAGCACTCCTAAGTGCTGCTTCTTGCTTTTCAATAAAGCTTTTATCATGAATCTTATACTGACACAGTTCCTTGTGCTACTTCCTCCTCTATTTTTCTTTTTGCCGAAGAGATCACTACACCAATGAGATATCGCCAAGTCTTGCTATAGGCCCCCTCGAGATTGGATTCCAGCGTAAGACAACAACGACCACATATCGCGGGGAGTGTTCGCATATGTATAGTGGGGGCTATCCAAATCTCATGCGGAGGAATACGGGACTTTTGATCCTAGCCGGCATCTAACACAGAGTGTGTGCTAGAGAGGCCCCATGTGTTAGCTCTGTTGTGCTTCGCAAAGGATACATTACAGTTACGGTGATCTTTGCTTGACAAGCAATGGCGATCAAGCGTAGCCTTGTCTCTTTGATCATCTCACAACTGTGATGGCCGAACACTCTCTGGTACTCTCGATCCGTGCCTTCGCGGTTTCCACAATTCCACTGATCAATCCTCAGACAAGCAATAGGCCACTTGGTGCAACTAGTCTCATTGATCGGTGATGATTGTACCCGAGGCAAGAGAGCAGTGCATCTAGCGATCCTTCTCAGGATTCTCCTTGCTTTTCTCTTTTGTGCCCTCCTAGAGGATGTGCGGCCAGCCCGCTTTGAGTACGACTATACTCGGGATGATTTTCTCAGGCAAGTGATGCATAAGGCCCACGGGGAACACCTGTGGCAGCATACAGCCTTCTTTAGTCACTTCCGAGTATAGACCTCTTTTTTTCAACTGCCTTCTTTCACAGGTGAACAGATTAATCCGACCTTTCAAAAGGATTAGCAAACATTCGCTTTGCTTATGCTCATTTCATATAAATTGTTTGCTCAAAGATATATCAGATGATGATTCACAGAGGTATTCGTTACTCTTATCAAAATATAATGACATCAAACATTGATCAAAGAATCTTACACTCCTTGATCATCAAGCAATGCTATTGCAATCTAGTTAAGATTAACAGAATTCATCAAGTTCTTTCTCTGCCAATATGATCATATCTATCAATAGTCAGCGCTCGACTCATTGATCTTGACTTCATGACATCTCTAATATAATAAGAAGATTGATATTCTTGTTTTATCTTCATTTAATTGTCAGTAGAGTTCGTCAAGCATTTCCTCTGCTATTTGGTCATGTCCACCTTATCTCATCAACATAACACCTGCAAGCCTCATCCAGGTACTTGCAGTTTAGTTCATTATGATATGCATGTTGCTCACTATTTCTCTTTGCAGTGATCAGCAAAGGCCTGCAAGTTGCTTTACAGGTACTTACAAGATCTTCTCATTCATTATTTCTGCTTCTAACTCTCATTTTGCAGTGAATAGCAGACATTTGCAAGTTCCTTCACAGATACTTGCAAGCTACTTTTATGTCCCATTTTTGCTTCTAAAATCACTTTTGCAGAGACTAGCAGACACTTGCAAGACCATTTCAGGTATTTGCGAGTTATCTCCCTTCTATACTTCTCTCTTACCTTCATTTTGCAGAACTCAGTAGAAGACACATCTTCTTCGTTTTGCAAAGGTAAACTCAGGTACGCGTGTACCTTCCACTTATGTCTTCACTAACGTTTTCTACGCAGGAAAAAGATATGTAATGGCAACTTTGTTAGGAGAAGCATCGGGTTCTCTCTCCCCTTGTCTCCTCTTTTTTTTTGGGAAGGATCACGATTTTCGTGGGTCTCTAACTTTTTCGAAGTTCTCTTCGAAACTTCAAAAAGTGCGGGGATTTTGTTAACCCTGAAATCGGCGATCCCTCCCAAGGTGGCCAGCTCGCAAGTCGCGGCCTGCTCCAGGAGGCCGCGGCCTGCCTACCTTTTCTTCCAAGGGTGGGTGGACTGACCTTTCAATCTGCTCAGTCCGCGCGGCTATGGCGGTCTCTCTAGCTAGGCCGCCCAGGTCGCGTAGCTCCCGCTCCTGCAGGGGGTGCGGACTGTTGTCTCAGTCCACCCCTACAGTCCGCGCAGTTTATTCAGCAAAACACGCTCATCCAGCAGGTGGAACTACCCAGCTTCGGCGGAATCCAATTTCTAGTCCGACAAGTCGCAGCATATCAACTAACAACAATGGCGACTTGCTCCTGGTCGCCGGTCAGTGGCAGCAACATTCATCCAAGTTCCCGAAGTCGCCAAGCAAGTGACAACTTACCCCTACTCGCCGCTTACCAGCAGCAAAGATGAGCCCCAAGTCCGCCTGCTCAGGGGCGGACTGCCCCCGCCGAGTCCGCCCGCTCAGGGGCGGACTGCCCGCTAGATTGCCGAGTCCGTCCGCTTAGGGGCGGACTGTCTGCTGAGACCGCCCGGTAGGGGGCTACCCTCTTTCCTCCTGGAGAGGCGGCGGCCTCATGCCGCTGTCCGCCGAGGCCGCCCAGTATGGGGCGGCCTCCTCGTCTGCCAGAGAGGCGGCGGCCTCCTGCCGTTGTCCGCCGAGGCTGCCCAGCATGGGGTGGCCTCCCCGTCCGCCAGAGAGGCAGCGGCCTCCTGCCATTGTCCGCCGAGGCCGCCCAGCATGGGGCAGCCTCCCCATCTGCCAGAGAGGCGGCAGCCTCCTGCCGCTGTCCGCCAAGGCCTCCCAGCATGGGGAGGGCTCCCCGTCCGCCAGAGAGGCGGCGGCCTCCTGCCGCTGTCCGCCGAGGCCGCCCAGCATGGGGCGGCCTCCCTGTCTGTCAGAGAGGCAGCGGCCTCCTGCCGCTGTCCGCCGAGGCCGCCTAGCATGGGGCGGCCTCCCCGTCCGCCAGAGAGGCGGCGGCCTCCTGCCGCTGTCCACTGAGGCCTATCGCGGACTCCGCGTACTCAACTTTTGTACTCTCATAATTCACCGCCTCACCGGTGGTGACGTTACCGTTATAGTTACCGCCCCGGGCCTATAAATAGCCCCCAATACCTCTCATTTAAGGGGGGCGGCACGGAGACAAGGCGCAGGAGGAAAACTACAGCTTGCCAGCAAGGTCTGCGGACTCAGTTTTCTAGTCCGCCACAGCCTCCATCAGCTTGCCAGCAAGGTCTGCGGACTCAGTTTTCCAGTCCGCCACAGCCTCAATCAGCTTGTCAGCAAGCCCCACGGACTCAGTTTTCCAGTCCTCCACAGCTGCTGGTAGTCTCTTTTCCCTAGCCTCTGGCAACTCCTTCCTTAACCGCCAGCTTCCCCCTTTGTACCCTTTATTGCTTTTTCATGTAAAGGTGCACTAGCAAGCTGTAATCTTGTTTCTTGATTAGAGAAAAATCCCGTCGCAGGAGTGGCATTTAAGTTGCGACGGGCGAAGTCTGTTGTTGCTGCTGCTAGCGGCCCCCTCTCCCTCTGCTCAGCAAGCTTGCTCTCTGCTCAGCTAGCCTTGCTCTCTGCTCAGCAAGCTTGCTCTCTGCTCAGCAAGCTTGCTCTCTGCTTAGCAAGCTTGCTCTCTGCTCAGCTAGCCTTGCTCTCTGCTTAGCTAGCTTGCCCTCTGCTTAGCTAGCTTGCTCTCTACTTAGCTAGCTTGCTCTCTGCTTAGCAAGCTTGCTCTCTGCTCAGCTAGCCTTGCTCTCTGCTTAGCTAGCTTGCACTCTGCTTAGCTAGCTTGCCCTCTGCTCAGCAAGCCTTGCTCTCTGCTCAGCAAGCCTTTTCTCTGCTAAGCAAGTTCATCGTTGCTCATTAAGCTTCTCCGATGGTCGATCGTCATAGTAACTGTCTGCTCGACAGCTCCTGATCATCCTCCTCTTCTCATCAGCCTTCCCGGCTGCTCTCGGCGACCCTCTCCTCTATCCCCGCAAATCCTTTGACAAGCGCTTGCTCCACTCTCGAGCACTCAGAAGCTTCCTTCCTTCCTCTTCCTCTCCTAGCTTGTGAGACCGAACACGCTCCCTACGTGTAAGCTGCCCGGTGCCGTTTTCGTGCATCAACATTCATGAAGGTCCGACTGGCGGGCATTTTCAAGCAAATCGCACCGCCCACAAAGTGCTTAGTGATGGCTTTTACTGGCCAAGCATATTTAAAGATGCGCAACTCTTTGTGAGCGGGTGTGATCGGTGCCAACGGACTGGAAACTTATCTAATAAAAATGAAATGGAACAAAATTATTTTCTGGAATGCGAAGTTTTTGATTTATGGGGCATTGACTTTGTAGGCCCATTTCCCTCAAGTTTAGGAAATAAATATATTCTAGTCGCAGTAGATTATGTTTCCAGGTGGGCGGAGGCCAAAGCTTTACCAAGAAATGAATCTCGCGTCGTAGTTGCCTTTCTTAAAAAATTATTTTCTCGATTTTGTTTTTCTCGAGCGATCGTTAGTGATAGGGGAAGTCATTTTTGTAACGCTCAACTCGATAAAGCTTTAACTAAATATGGCGTTACGCATAAACTATCAACTGCTTATCACCCCCAAACTAATGGTCAGGTCGAGGTAGTCAATCGAGAGCTTAAAAGAATTTTGGAAAAAACCATTCTACTTCCGTAAGGATTGGTCTTTAAAGTTAGACGATGCTCTTTGGGCCTATCGGACAGCGTACAAGACCACTATTGGTTGTACTCCTTTCCGACTAGTCTACGGAAAATCGTGTCATCTCCCGGTAGAAGTAGAGCACCGTGCGTATTGGGCGTTGAAGTTTTTTAATTTTGATCCGCACTCGGTCGGTGAGCATAGAAAAACCCAACTAGATGAGCTTGACGAGTGGTGAGCATACGCTTATGAAAATAATAAAATTTATAAAGAACGCACGAAACTTTATCACGATAAGAACTTGCGCCATCCTAAAACGTTTAAACCCGGCGATCACATTCTTCTTTTCAATTCTCGCCTACGTCTTTTTCCTGGCAAACTTAAATCTAGATGGTCTGGACCGTTTACGGTCAAGGACGTTTATTCTTATGGAACTGTGTTGCTTTCGCACCCCGATAAGGGTGATTTTAAAGTGAATGGGCATAGACTTAAACTTTATTTTTCAAATGATTCTGTGTCTCCTGCAATGGAGGATCTTGTCTTGTACTCTTAAATATTTATCTTGTTGTGGAACATTTTTATTTTTGGACTTATTATTATTATTATTATTATGAAACTTTTAATTTTATTCGGACTTTAAATTGTTGTAATAAAGAACAATCTTGGGAACCTGCCCACGAGCTCTATTTTTTCTGCTTTTATTTTGTTCTTCCTTCCGGAGGCCAACCAAGCAAGTTCGTGACCGCCACTCCAACGTTGCTGATATAAAGATGGATCAAGTCAAACCTGTTGACGATCAAGTGCACTAGAAAGCAAGCATGGGGGACCGACATCCGCCTTCATCCCATAAACCCGGGGAAGTCCTGTTCTTTTTATTTCATTTACTTTCTGCATTTCTCTCTCCTTCTCAGTCTCCTTCTCTTTCTCATTTTTCTTTTTGTTTATTTCATTGAAGACAATGAAGAATCTAAGCTTGGGGGAAGGTTTAGTTAGTTTCTTTTTTCCTTTTTCTTTCAAAAATCCAAAAAAATCTTTTGCTTTCTTAAAATCAAAATTTAAAAAATTTGTATAGTTTTGTTAAGCTTCTTTAGTATTGGTTTTATTTTAGCCTTATCAAAAATAAAAAAAAATAAAAAAATCTATAAAAACAAAAATCCAAAAAAAATTGATAAAATCTATTTGAAAAACAAAATCTAAAATTATTTCCTATCTTTATTTTTATGTTTCTTCTAGTGATGTGTAGGCCCGTGCGGTTCCTTAGTTCTATTTAGATTTCTTTGAAACAGTTTTCTAAATTTATCAGTTTAACATAGCTTAGTTTTACTAGTTTCTTGTTCTTAAATATAGGCATCCGTTTTTTTTACGTTATAAGTTAGCAATTTATAGTTATGTCTTTTTATTCGATTAGTTGCTTACGAATGGTTGCTAGGTAATGTTATCTCTTTTTCATTTATGGGGTAATACTTTCTTGGTGTCTAGAACTTGTCCCTAGCTACTCTCGAAATATTTGCGCCGTTTTTTACGTACTTTAGAAATGATTTAGGTCACCCTTTGACTAGTTTGAGCTTTTCTTGCCCACCAACAAATTTATCATTGCAAAACAATTTTTGGGCCTTTTTCCATGTTTCTTTGTTTTTAGCTCCACCTTTCATTTCATTATTTCACCAAAGCCAAAATCCCTTTCCTATTTTCACACTAAACTTTGAGCTTAAATATTAATTTTGTGAAGGGTTATATCTTTGAAATGAAAAGGAAAATGTATAGCTTATATTTGGAGCTTTCCTTAAAAGTAAAAAAAAGGAGTTATTATCAAAAGTATTATCAAAATGAAATGAAAACAAAAGTAGTTTATTTTTGGCCAATATTATGAAAAGAAAAGAAAAGAAATACATGGCCTTATGTTTGTTTTAGCTTGAATTGAAGTACTTATCATGTCTTATTTTTGTATTTAAAGCTCACCCTTGATTTAGTGTGATTTAACCACCATCATGTTTATCCTTGTTTTCAATTTCTAATCATTTACCTAAGCCAAATTTTTATGCCTATCAGAAGTCCTATTAATCTTTAGAACGTAAATTCGCGTAGTGGAGAAAGTGTGAACGGACAAGTCTATGTCCACCATCATTGATGGATTTCTTTGGAGGTTATCTTGAGGTGTCTTAGGGATAATTGTTATTCTAGCAACCTAGTAGTTCGTTAATGCGCCGTTTATTTAGAATTTCTACTCTTGTTTCTCTTATTTTCATTAATTTTGGATGCCTTGTTTTAAGATTTAGAAATGTGTAAATTTTCTTTATATTCTAATGATATTTTTAGGTCTCCACTTTCAAGTTTTCTATTGTGCACTTCTCACCCCACTAGTTGTTAACATAGGAATTAGGATAGTTTAATTTTTCATGTTTTGTTTTTCTTAATTATGCAACCTAAATCTTCTTTGTTTTCTTTCCCTAGTTCTTTAATTTTTATTTGCTTGAGGTCAAGCAAAAGCTCTAGCATGGGGGAATTTGATGACTACTTTTAGTCATCATTTTTGGTATAGTTTATAATCCTAAATTCCTAAGTTTAGTTATAATTTTGTTTATTTTATGTCTGTTTTGTTTTATTTCTTGTTTAATGTCTTTCATGTTATGATATTATAATTTCTAACTTTATTATGTGTTTTGTTCTTATTATTTTATGTTATGTTGTGTTATGCTATGTTTAGTTTAGTTTTAATGTTTAATATGTTTGTTGTTTATTTTTATGTTTTGTTAATTATCTTATTTAATGTCTTATTATTGTTATGTTTAGTCTTATTAATATATATTATATTATGTGATGTTTAGTTTTATTTGTTATAATTATTGTGTTCAATGTTAATGAATAATATTATGTGTCTAATGTTTGTTTTGTCTTGTTATTTGTAGGTTCAAGTCCTCTTGACAAATGCAGCCCTTGATGTGTTGGTGCAGCCCCTACCCGAGTTCAAGTCCAACATGCATGCAGCCCTCATAATCATGCCTTCATAGTGCAACCCCTACAACCTACCCGAGCCCTTGGAGCGGCCCACCATGTCCAACCCGAGCCCGTAAAGCCCTTGAAGCAGCCCCTCATGCAAAACCCGGCCACCTCATGCTCTCTCTCTCCCCTTTATTATTTTCTCCCCTCTTTATTTCTTATTCATTCACATTTTCTATTAAATATCTCCTATTTTCATTCCATTAAATGTCATACAATGCATCCATCATACCCTCTCTCTCCCTTCATTTAATTCATGCATGAACCTTCTCCAAAGCCTATGACCGACCACCCTTCATGTCCCCTTCATTTCCTATCATCTAGAAGCTTCTCCATCTCCTATAAAAGCCACCCCATCCCTCAAGCCAAGAAGTGAATTTTGGGAAGTGAAGTTTTAAGTTAAATTTGAGTGTTGAGTTGGAGAGTGGAGAGTGCTTGTGAGTTGTTATTGTTAGTTTCATTATTGTATTAGATTTTTCATTATTACAAGTTTTCTTCATAATATATTCTTGTCTTTTTAATATTTTGTGTACTCTTCTTTTTTGCAAGTAATGAAAATGTTCCTCTCTTATCTTGTTTTGTCTTCTCTTTCAATTATGAGTAGTTAATTTTTCTTAGTCTTCGATCGTGCGGATCCATAAAATGAGATGAGGGTTTCTTTTATTTCATAGTTTTATTTTTGCTTAATTTTACTCGATCCTTTTTTGATTTTTATTTTGTCGACTCTGTATTTCCGGTATACGGTAGTAGGCTTTGGATCTCATATTTGAGTAGCCGAGAGGCTCGTGAATGTGAAAGATCACTGAAAGAAGGAAGGAGTTGAACGCAACCCTAGAGATAGGATGACGTAAATTTTCCGGATTGGAGTCAAATCCATTAGTGTGGGTCACCTCGATAATGCGATTTTAGGCCCCTTTGATTTGTAAAGAGATTTTGATCAAAACGTCTATAAGTTAGGAGACTTAATGCTCTAGCGTGATTTTGTCTTTTTTTCGGATCTGTCACGGTCGAGTTTGATTTGCAAGCTTAAAACTATACTTTTTATCTCCCTCATCTCGTTTCATGGTGAATCTTCGATCGAATGCTAACTTTTTATTATACGTTTTTCGTCTAAAAATTATCTTTAGTTTTTCTCCGAAAAAAATTTCTCAAAACCCACTTTCTTTAGGTAGGATAATAGTTCAAGCATGAGTAGCAGTATTTGACAACCCCCTGTTTAAATACGATCTTGATACTACAATTCGACAGGTACACTTGCCTGTTCGGGTTTTAGCCCATCACTTAGATACATTTTCATGTTATCATCAGATCAGGATGCACCCCCCGAACATCAAAGATGTCTCGTTCATCACATGGGATAGGTGCTACAGCTACAAAATGATGCACTTTAGGCTGAAGAATGCATGGTCGACATACCGGAAGATGATGGATAGGGACTTTAGAGAACAGAAGGGGAGGAACCTGTAGGTGTATGTAGATAACCTCATGATCAAGAGTCAAGATGTGGACTCTCACCTCTAGGACCTGGAGGACACCTTCACCACCCTACGTCAATAGAAGATGATGTTGAACCCTCTGAAGTCCATTTATGTGGCCAGTAGGGGAAAGTTCTTGGGACATCTCCTCACCCCCGCGTGGGTCGAACCAAATCCCGACAAGGTTAAAGCCATCATGGAGTTGGGGTCGCCTCAGAATACTAAAGAGGTGCAACGGTTGATAGGGAGGCTGGCAGGATTGAGCAGGTTCCGCTCCCGGGCCTGGGAGAAGTGCTCTCCCTTCTTCAAGACATTGAGGGGAGGCCAAAAGTTCAAGTGTACAAAGGAGTGCGAGGTGGCATTCCAGGCCCTGAAGAAGTAGTTGACCAGGCTCTGCTGCTCCAAGGACCAAAGTAGGGGGGACCTATATTTATATCTCGGGGTCGGAGCAGAGGCCCTGAGCTCCATCCTGGATCGAGAAGATGGGAAGAGGCAGCTCCCCATATATTATGTGTGTCGGTCCTGAGGAAGGCCGAGCTCCGGTATCCCATCTTGGAAAAGTTGCCCTTCGCTCCGGTCATCTCTGCTTGGAGGCTCCAACCCTATTTCCAGGCAGACTCCATCCGAGTGGTGACTTACCATCCCCTCTGGAACATCTTTGAGGGGGAGGAGCATTCGGGCAGCTTGGATAAGTGGTCGGAGGAATTGAGTGAGTTCAACATCTCCTTTGCCCCTACCTCTCGATCAATGCCCAAGCAATGACCGACTTTTTAGCCGACTACATGGTCGAGGTGGCGGAGGAAGAAATCACTCATACGACTTCATGGAAGGTGAAGGTGGACGGCTCTTCTGGGAAACATTCCTTGGGGTGAGGGTAATCTTAGAAAGCCCCAAGGGACGAGACTTGAGCAAACAGTGGTGGTGCACTTCCCCATCACTAACAACTAGGCCGAATACGAGGCCGTAATAGCAGGGCTGCGTCTGGCAAGGGAGCTGGGGGTGCTTGACGTGGAGGTCCTCACTGACTTTATGGTGATGGCTTCCCATATCAACGAGGAGTTAGAGGAGAGGGATCATACCCTCCGGCTATACTTAGCAAAAGTGAAGGGGGTCATCAGCACGTTTTAGACCTTCTCCATCCGACACGTGCCCAAGGAGGAGAACCAGCAGGTCGATCAGCTGGCAAAGCACGGTCCCTGGGTGGGGGTACCATCACTGATCTATTCTGCCCTTCCATTAAAGAGGGAGAGCTGATGGAGGAGGATCAACACCCCTCGTGGATGGACCCGTTCACGGCCTTCCTTTCAACAGGAGAGTATCCAGAGGGGATGGACAAGAAGAAGTTCAGAAATAAGTCGGCATACTATCTCCTCCAGGACGGGCAACTGTATCGTATGACTCTCTCGGGGATGCTGGCCCGTTGCGTGGCCGAGAGGGAAGTGCAGAGGATCTTGGAGGAAGTCCACTCCGGGGAGTGTGGGAGTCACTCCGGGAGTCGGACCCTGGAAGGGAGGATTGTCAGACAAGGGTACTTCTGACCAACCTTGGGCCAAAATGCTGCGGAATTCACAAAGAGGTCCATAAATGCCAGTTGTTTGCCCCCCCCTCAAACTACAACCAGCTCAGCACCTCATGAGCATCACGACCCCTGGCCCTTTGCAATTTGGGGGATGGATTTGGTTGGACCATTCCCCCAGGCCAGCGGGCAGAGGAGGTTCCTGTTGGTAATGATAAATTACTTTTCCAAGTGGCTGGAGGTGAAGGCTCTGGCCAAGGTGACCTCCCAGGTCATTAGGAATTTTGTTTGGGGAGATATCATCTGTCGTCATGGGTTGTCGCAGGCCATCGTCACGGACAACGAGCCTCAGTTCGCCAGCATGGAATTCATTAGCTTCTGCGAGCAGCTTAGAATTGACCTCAGATTTGCCTCGGTCCACCACCCCAGGAGCAACGGGCAGGTGGAGGCGGCGGTAGGGAAGCTCAACCTTAATTGGGAGGGACCATACATTGTGAAATAAGCATTGAAGTCATGAGGGTATCGCCTCTGAAATGTGGAGGGCAAGACCATAAGTCCGACCTGGAGCGGTAATGTCTTGAAATGTTTTTACCCTTGATACATATACATGGTGCCGTATTTTTAATAAAACTTCTCGATGTGTTGATTCTCCTGTAGTGACGTGTGAGTAGATGGAGTGTCCATTTGATAGACCCCGAGCAGATCCCGCTGCTAGGCTCTCTCTTAGATGATAGTGCTGGATGTCACTCGCGTGTGCCTACCAGGATCCCGAGCAGATCCCGCTGTCAGGCTCTCACCTAGCTGGCAGGACTGGATGTCACTTGCGTGTGTCTTCCCGGATCCCGAGCAGATCCCGCTATCAGGCCCTCACCTAGCTGGCAGGGCTGGATGTTACTCGTGTGTGTCTACCAGGACCCCAAGCAAATCCCGATGTCAGGCTGGCAGGGCTGGATGTCACTCACGTGTGTCTACCCGGACCCCGAGCAGATCCCGCTGCCAGGCTCTCACCTAGATGGCAGGGCTGTAAGTCACTCATGTGTTTCTACCCTGACCCAGAGCAGATCCCGCTTCCAGGCTCTCACCTAGTTGACAGGGCTGGATGTCACTCGCGTGTGTCTACCCGGAACCCGAGCAGATCCCGCTGTCAGGCTCTCCCCTATCTGGCAGGGTTGGATGTCACTCGCGTGTGTCCACCTGGACCCCGAGCAGATTTCGCTAACAGGCTCTCACCTAGTTGACAGGGTTGGATGTCACTCACATGTGTTTACCCAGAATCCGAACAGATCCCGCTGTGAGGCTCTCACCTAGCTGGCAAGGATGGATGTCACTCGCGTGTTTCTACCCGGACCCCGAGCAGATCCCGCTGCCAGCTCTCACCTAGCTGGCAGGGCTGGATGTCACTCGCGTGTGTCTACCCGGACCCCGAGCATATCCTACTGCTAGGCTCTCACCTAGCTAACAGGGCTAGATGTCACTCGATAGAGTCTACTACGGCTCCAACTGGCTGGCAAGACAGGTCTTGATGAACAAAATGATGTTAGAAGTTGGGGGCCCAGGCATCCGAATACCAAGGAAGAAATCGCAAAGTTAACGGAATCGGTTCGGCAGGTCGGCTAGCCGGAAGTGCCGAGCTGAGACTGTTTATCAGCGAGGCGAGCGATCCAGACCCAACATAATCGCCCAACACCCAAGAAACGACCAAGGCGGCGAGAACCCAGGCGATATCGCATGAGGGTCAGATCGCATGGAACCTGGTGTCTTGTGTGTGAGCTGAGTTGGCTCACCTCCTCTATCTCGCAAGCACCATGATGAATAATCCGGGCTAAAGAGGCGAGTCGCAATTTGCGGTTCGGCTAATTATGGCCCCCATGCTCCCTAAGCTAAGTCCTTAAGGGACGCGCGATCTCGCTAACAGGGCGCGGGATAAGAGACGGCGAGCGGGAGGATCAAAACAGGCTTCGAATACAAAAGAGAAAAGACAAAAGAAACTACATTGCACATAAGCAACATTACAAGCAACAGTAATATATATATATATATATGAGAGGCGAGTAAGAAATAGTTCATTGATTGGCAAAACTAGAAGTTTGAGACTCAACCTATGTTTATATTACAACAAAAGAAACATATAAATATATATAAGAGGCGAGGCGTGGGGATTCGGCTAGGCGGGCTCTCAGGCAGCAAGTCCTAGAGGGGATTGTAGGACTTGTCTCCCGGCTTAGGTACCAGATGGAATAGCACCGGTACCACATCGCTCACATAAAGGCCAGCACCCTCGATCTTGATGAGGTCAGCCCGTCGTAACATCTAGAGGGTATACTTTTCCGCGCTGGCAGCGTTTTTCTGCATAATTTTCTCCAGCACGTACTTGGTATAGTGCACGAGCTAACAACCACTGCTGGAGGGCGGCGGGGCAGCCGCTGCGGCCTCCAGTTCTCGCACCCGCGCTTGTAGCGCCTCCTTTTCTTCCTCCAAGGAGGTGATGACAGCATCAACCGCGTCTGCCCTCTCTCTCTCTCTCTCTCTCTCTGTGGCTCAGCCTCCTCCTGGGCAAGACAGCGGGCCTCCTCTTTCTAATACACCAGCTTCTTGAGCGTGGGAGCGTTCTTCTCCATTTAGGTGCATCACTGGCCGACCATGTGGGCCAGCTCCAGGCTGCGGAGCTGGGCACGTGCGCTCTCATGGACCAGCACCCTCATGGCCTCCATGTCGTAGATGGCGGTGTCTTCCCGCGAGTAGCGGCCAAATGAGAAGTTGTAGGCCTCCCTGCTGATAGTTTCATGCTCTAACCAGCTCGGCAACCGGGTGGACATGATGGCCCTGTTCAATTCCTTATCCCACAGGAGGAGGTGGATGCCGAGCTCATCTAGGCACTGCTCGCCAAGGCCAAAGTTGCGGTGCCCTCTTGGCACCGGCATCGGGGAGGGCTGCTCTTCACCCTGCGTCCTGGAGGTGTCGGCCGCTCTGCAGGGGGAGCCGCTGGACGAGGCAGCAGCAGGGGTGGGATCCCTAGCTGGTTGGCCCGCTGGGGCATTACATTTCACCCGAGCTGCGGGAGGTGCCCCGCTCGCGGTCTTTTATTTCTTGGGCGGTGATGGTGGTGGAAGCGATTCGCGGCTAGGCCGCTTCGGTAGAGCAGATGTCGGGGTCTCGCGGCGTGCGACGGCTGTGACCTCGGCGTGAGGAGCTCTCTGGAAGTGAGTCGTGCACTCCCATAAGGAGGGTGTTGGGGGATATCCCGCTCGTCTGCAAGAGAGGAAAGTTAAGGCAAAAAAATGATGTAGAAATAAGAAGCGCGAGTAGCTTACCTCCCCCGAGCGGGACGGGGTGAGGTTGTCTAGATTCCTGCGCAGGAAGGTGACTTCAAAGTTCTTCCCGGTGAAGAACCTGCACAGCTCCGCTTCATGTCCCCCTAGGCTAGTGGGAGGTAGCTCCACTCGCTGAGCCGGACCGCCGCGAAGGGGACATTGTCGAAGTCCCCCTTAATGAACATAAATTTCTTTAGCCAATTGTGGCTCTTATTGATGGTCTTCCGCACCTTGATGTGGCCGCTGGAGAAGTTGGCAGTCGCGTCCTTGTTCCCCCGGAAGGAGAACAGCTTGCGGAAGACGGCAAAGCTGAACTCAATCCGCTCTTCCCGTAGGAAGCATGCGAACCCGATCACCACCGCGATGGAGTTGGGGGTCATCTGCCCAGTGACGACCCCAAAGTATTTCAATTCTTGGCGGACCACCGGCCATAAGGGAAGCCGGAGACCCTCCTCTAAATGCTATGTGGGGATGGCGAGCTCCCACCATGATAGATCATTAATCTTCTACCCCTCCCAGGTCTCCTCGCCACGAAGCCTGGCGGTATGTAGTCGCCTATGGAGGCGAAGAACTCGCCTTCAAAAATGGCGGCATAGGGGAAGTCATGCTCAAAGAAGGTCCAGGAACACTTGCTCTGCCCATTCGCATCACCACTACCACCACCCATCGTGCAAGAAGTTAGCTAAGCGAGACGAGGTTATTCTCGCACGGAGTGGGCGAGTCAAGGGTCGCAGGAAGCAAGAAAGAAGGGGAAGTCTTAAATGTGATGGGCATGAAAGGGCCGATAGTGCCTATTTATAGAAAAGAAAAGGGCGGGAAAATATTATGCCGACGAGAAAAGTGCGGATAGCAAAATGTGCCCTGACATTTCGACTTCCCGGCTTGCAGCTGCGCTACAAAGACTGCTCGACAATAAATTGCCCCCACCCGCGCTCGAGAAGTGGGCAAGCTATGACTCGCGCCCACCCCGAACAGTAGGCGAGCCGAGCAGACTCGCAATCTGCGAGCTTCCGGCTCGCTCCCGCCAAGATTAGACAGGCGGGTCGAGCGAGCCAACTTAGTAATCTTGTGCCCCTTAAAGAAGGGGCATACGAGAAAGAGAGCTTCATCCTCATTCACCCAGAGAAAAACTAAGCGGTAGCACAGTAAAAGTAATGTGCAGCAAACGTTGAGGACATTGACGGGTGAGAAAGACTCAAATTATTATAGAGATTATAATGCCCCAATAAAAGGAAGTTCGTGACCCTACTAAGCAAACTGGTCTAGGATGCGGATGAGGCCATGGCCTGGAGATCAATAGCGGGGAGGGGGCAGGCGGCTCAGTACTAGATCCACTTCCACCTACCCTGCCTCTGCATCCCAGATCGTGGCGGCACGTGAGGATAGTGGTACTCGCGAACCACCAACATCTCCTGCTGGTCCATAGAGAAGTAACTACATCCCCGTCAGCTGGACGCCTCGCTCCCTCTAGAACTGCAAACCGCTCTTCCACTGCATCCTTGTCCTTGTCAACCATGTTGAAGACCTCCTATAGTCGTAGTGTGTGTTTCTGAAATAGCCGCGCCACTTGCCTCTTCATCCCCTCCGCATCCATCGGGTTTCCCAGATACTCTTAAATGTGATCCGTATCAGGGGGATGCAAATATCCCTCGATCATCTCAACTTCAGAAGAGGAGATCGCGTTGAAACCTGCAAAGGTGAGGGTCAGAGGGAGCGAGCGGTAACAAACAGGCACAAGTATGAGCTCACCGGGATTCGGCACATCAGCCACACCAGCTGATGGCCGAGAGGAGCCCGGCCGGCCCTGGAAGAGTCCTCACTCAAGGACTGCGAAGGATTTCCCCAGCCCAGGAGGAATTGGCGACTGAGAAACCTCCGGAGGGGGGCGCCCCTGGCCCGATGGGCTGGCGACACACTCGGTTGACAGTGGGAGTGAATGGCCCCGCTCCCCTCCATTGCCCCGTCTTCGTGGAGCGGCACCTGCAGAAAGAGGACTCAGAAGCAAAGCGGTGAATCAGGCGGGAGGTACACATACCTCAGGGGAAACCTCGGCACCGACCGCCAAGCTGTACCCTGGGAGGTCGTTTGCAGGAGATCGCCTGACAATTTTGCCTTTCACTAGCCTGAAGAGGGGGTCGGGCAATCCGCACGCCAGCCACAGAGCAGCCTCGAGATCCTCCTCCCTAGTCTTTTCCCTCGCGGCCACTAGGCAAGCTCGCATCTCCTCGGACACAGACATCGTGCAACTACAGCTCACGGAGAAGGTTAACAGAAGATGGGATTTTTCCAAAGGGTCTGATGGAATATTTTTAGCGTGAAGGTGGGACCCATCAAAAAATTCTCTCCAGCTCAGCAAAACACTCACCGAATACGTGGGTTGGATGATTCTTTTCGAGCTTAGTCAAGCTAAAAAAGAGCGGGGATTGTGTACAGCTCCGTGTTCGCCGAGTGGGTCCCCCGGGCCAGGACAGCCGACCAGGGCAACCCGCCTGCGCCAGGACAGCATGCAGGCGAGCTACACGAGCTGGCTGACCCATCCCGCATCGGCCTGGATTTCATAGAAATGGGCCGAGCTTTCGTCAAATTGAGCTTGGGTTGAGCTCGGCGTTCGTCGAACGGAGCTTAGCGTTCGTCGAACGGAGCTCGGCGTTCGTCGAACGGAGCTCGGCGTTCGTCGAACGGAGCTCGGTGTTCGTCGAACGGAGCTCGGCGTTCGTGGAACGGAGCTCGGCGTTCGTCGAACGGAGCTCGGAGTTCGTCGAAGGTAGCTCGGAGTTCGTCAAACGGAGCTCAGTGTTCGTCGAACGGAGCTCGATGTTCGTCGAACGGATCTTAGCGTTGGTTAAACAAAGCTCGGCGTTCTTCGAGCTAACCTCAGGAGTTGAAAATCTAAATTCGTTGAACTAATATCGGCGAGCTCCATTCCTCTGGAACTCCTTCTGTAGTGACAATACCAAACCGGCAAGCCCTCTCTCCCATAGGCGACCTGGCCGCCAAACAGCCTCACAGCGAGGATTGGCGGCCTGCGGCAGCTTGGCTTGCACTCGCCCAAGGAGGGAAGTCGAGCTATGGGAGCTAGGATGCGTCCGCTCCGGCGAGGTGGAGAGTTGTGGCGAGCTAACCTCCAGGTCCCTGGAATCATCCCAGTGGGGCCCAGAGGCAAAATTACATGGGTACCCTTGCCAGGGGTGCGAATAGCTTGTTAGAACAGCGGAGTTACGCTGTTAGCAGGCCCAGTTGGGTTGTATATAGTTGTTCAAAACAACGGAGGTTGGCTATTTGTAGGCCGTTTTCATAAATATATAAATAGGACCTAAGTGGCACCTCAGAAGGCATGCTTACTAGTGTTCAGATCTTCTTGTTCTTTCTGAGGTAACCTTAGCTCAGCATTTGGCTAAGGAGGGGAAGTGCTCTAAGATCTTCCTGGTGTGTGGTGGGACCTCCACGCCGAGTCGTTGGGTCAGTTCCCATTTCTTCTTGTTATTTGGATTGCTAGAGGGAATAGGTGCGCGATCACCCCTTCACCAAAGGAGAACTCCACAAGAAACCGAGCTTTCGGTATCAACATGTATACCATTGACTTGTAGGATTTCTTCAAATCTAGGATATTGTGATCAATGGACCCAACAGGCTCCCCATTTGACCCGTCTTAAAACACGGACTAAGGAGACTGACATGCATGTGAGCTGACAGGTGATAAAGCCCGTAGGGCGCAAGGAATTTGATGAGTCAGATCCTCTTATGAGGTGCTATATTGACCAACCTTGATGCGTGCTTTGGTGTCACCTTGGGTACCCTGGAAGGAAGGTGGGGGAAGAGAACACCGGCCACAGGTAGGCTGTAAGATCAGGCTTGAGGAGTTTTCCGTCGGATTAAGTCAGATTCGTAGGATTTCGCCAAATAAACCCAAAGAATTCGTCGAGTGATGCTCGACAAAATCATCGGAAAGAGGCTTGTGTAATTCGATGAAATAATTTTAATTCGTCAGATATCGTCGAGGAAATCTGACAAATTCGTTAAAAATGACTCTGGTAGTTTTGGTGAGACTTGTACAATTCGTCGGATATCATCGAGGATATCCAACGAATTCGTCGAGTGATACTCGATGTATATGTCTAATAGGACTTGAGTGTTTTCAAGATAGTTCGACCATTTTAGAGAAACTCGTCGAAAGCAAGTACAATCGTGGAATCTCGTCGAAGTTATTCGACAAATTCATTGAGTTGGACTCGACGAATTTGCCAGATTTACTCTAAAGTGTTTAGCTAATTCGTCGAGATTACACAGAGTATTCATATGATTTTTCGGATATATACAACAAATTGGACTTAGAAGATTTTCGGCCCAGGCTGTGTTTGTTGATTTATACGGACGAGCTAAACATGTTTTGGGATAAGTGACTCCTTATGACCGGTCTTTTCGACAAGACATATTTTATGAAATAATGGGCGGTCCAATGATATAGTGACATGTGGTGGAGTAACCCTAACTCCAATATTTACTAATAAAAAGGAATACTCGAAAACCCTAGCCGTCTTTGCTCTTCCTTGCTGAGTCGTTCATGCTGAGCTCGAGGAGAACGGAGGGGTTGACGGTGGTGGATTTCCATGAAGGACGACAAAAGAGCGTCGGTGTCAGACTCTCCTGGAGTGGCTCTAAACTTCTTGAAGAACTTTCTATTGTCATTTCTTGACCCTAGAGAATGATCCGGAGAGGATTCAGACGCCGCCATGATGTCAAGAAGAAGAATGAGATCTATGGTCGGAAATGAGGTGAGCTTCCTACCCCATCCCTTGGTGCTAGATCTTTAGATATATTATAATAGAGATGTCCGCTCAAGAGAGCTTGACTTTGGTGCGTAATGGAGATCTCCTAGATTGAGACCACGCTAAGACCTTTGTCCTAGGGTTTTGTTGTCTTCAACCTTTCCTCTCTTCATTATGAGGACGATGGACTTGGTTTCGTGAAGAATGGTGGTCTATTGAGAGTGAATAAGGGAGGAGGGAGTCCTGAATGTATTTTGTATGAATGGCGGGAGGAAGAAGACGAACTGATGCCATTCATTCTACTTTACGGTACGTGCAAAAATTGGAGGAGGTAGCTTACCAGAGGCAGAGGAGGAAGCCAAAGAGGAGGCAGCAGACATTCCGTCAGAATTTTTTGATGGAGCGCCCGACACTACAGTTAGCACTACCCCCACCATAGCAGACTCAGGCATATCGACAGCCCAGAGAGCACTTCAGGGAAGGTTACTTCCATTCTCATTAGCCAGGCCACATTCGACACTTCTTCCTACAATTTGTTGGGAATATTCCAAATCATCATGTATTTCCTCCAGCAGCTCAGCGAGATGAGGACGTGGTCGAGGACGAGTACCACAAGGTAGGAACCCTAGACCTGCTCAAGAGAAGGTGTTCCCTTTGGATATGACTCAGGAGCGAGACCCTCAACACATCATTGCAGGTATCTTGTAGTCAAACTCATTATGATTTTCTTATAAACATTCGTCCTTAACATGCCTGAAATTACTCTAAAAACCTAATCTTGAAATTGTTATAACTTAACACGTAGACATCGTGACTATTAGTGGGAGGCCTGCCTATACTTTATTTGATACCGATGCCACCCATTTTTTTTATCTCAGTGGACTTCGTGAAGGATCTGAATGGTGTGTGACATTTCACAAGAGTCACTCAAAGAGTACGTCATACAGATCACTCCGAGATAACCTCGTCCGCCAAGTTTGACTTGGATGTGTATATTAGAGGGAAGCTTTTTGAAACCCCTGCAACGGTATTGGGCATGTCGTAGTTTGATCTTGTTCTGGGCATGACTTGGCTGGATTGGCATCATGCAAGGATTGACTCTGTGGCAAAGCAGATCACTTTGAGGCAGGGAGATCAAAAGAACATCTTTCAAGGAATTGGATTTGCACCCCTGAATGCATTTATCTTCTATTCAAGCCATTAAGGCTCATAAGCAGGGGGATGAGGTGTTCATGATATGTTTTGAGCTGAAGGAGATAGAGGTTAGCATGAAGGATGTAACGATGTTTTGAGATTTTACTGATGTTTTCCTCGAAAAACTACATGATTTATGTTGGGTATTGCATCCACAATAACCCAGATTTGTATGAAGTCACCCTTGAATTAAGATGAATTAAGTTTGTATTTGATGCTCTTTTTTAGTTGAGTATTTGCCGGATATAATTGCCAAATGTAGACCAATGTCATTCTACAATGAGTCACCAAACACAGAACCATACAATGTAATCCCTCATTGTGTGATCCATGGTGTTGACTCATGTGTAGACTCTCTATTGGGATACATTTCCTTTTCATGCACTAAGGGCATGAGAGAAAAGTTAGATGCTGATTATAATGAAGAAATCATTTTTTTCAGATTTTCAGAAAAATTCTCTAAGTGTTTTTCTCGAGTACTATGTTTTGTACTCGAGAAGGACTGAAGCTTGTTCTCGAGTGAGACTTGTCATGATTTCGAGTTGCAGAAGCAGTTCTCGAGAAAGCTTAATGCTGTTCTTAAGAAGGCCTTCTGTACTCGAGTACTTCATGACATTTCTTCTCGAGTTACTTATTTTCCTGACTGAATTTTTCTAAGTCTTTTTCTCGAGAAGACTAAGTTTTTTCTCGAGAAGACTTTGCTTAATTCTCGAGATGCAGAAGATTTTTCTCGAGAACTAGACTATTTTTCTCGAGAGTCAGACATATGTTCTCGAGAATACTTATTTGTTTTCGAGTACCAAATTGATCCTTATTGAGAACTAAAACTTATTTTTCTCCAGTACTTCATTCATTCTCGAGATTGCTGATTTCCACCTCCACATTTTTTTCTAAGTCCTTTTTTCTCGAGATCTTCATTATTGCTCTCGAGAATAAAACTTATTTTTCTTGAGACCTTCATTATTGTTCTCGAGAAAAAAAAATTTCTCGAGTACAATCATTCTTCTCGAGAACTGTTGTACTGTTTCTGAAATTTTTCTTAAGTCCAGTCAGACGGATTTTCAAACGTAATTAGCACGTGATTGGTCCACGTGGCTACAATTTATTATGATT
This sequence comes from Platanthera guangdongensis, assembly GCA_039583875.1. NCBI lineage: Eukaryota > Viridiplantae > Streptophyta > Magnoliopsida > Asparagales > Orchidaceae > Platanthera > Platanthera guangdongensis. The sequence continues at coordinate 5,652,208 of CM077159.1, forward strand.
ATGACCATTAGGCAAGTCCTATAAAAGGTCTTATCATAATCGACCAACCCTAGAAGAAACCGTAAGAAGAAATTCTAAGCATTCTAAATCAGAAATTCACTTTCTAAAGCGAGAGTCGCTGTTGCTGTTCATCGCCATTCTTGTCGATATGCTTTCGATCCAGAGATTCAGAGCAAGTGATTCAAAGATTAAGATATTATACCATCGACAGATTCTCTCCTTGATCTTGCCGAGTCCAGAACTCTCATATCAAGAGATCTCGCCGAGTCTTCTTCAAATTAATTCTAACAGAGCCTCAAAGTTCAAGGAAGAAGAAAGGCTGAAGTTTTCAGATCTGAAAAATTATTGTTTGTATTTTTTTATATTCATTTTATTCTTATAGGAGATTCTTCTCCGAGTGTTGGAGCTTTGTTCTCCGAGTTATTTGTAGGAAGTTTTCTCTTTCGAGTGTAGATCCTGTTTTTGGGATCGAGTTGTAAGAACTTTATTCCGAGTGGTAGGATTTTTTTCAATCCGAGATTAGTGGAGTAGACGAGTCTAGTGCATTGTTAGATCGGTGAGGTGAAAAGTGGATGTACCCAATGTTGGGGAACCACTATAACTCTTGGTGTCGTCTGTGAATGCTTGGTTATTTTTTTGTGCATCGCTCGCTAAATTTTTATTCCGCAAAAAGATGCACAACTCACCTATTCACCCCCTCTAGGTGAATAAGATAGACAACTTAAACATTTTCAATTGGTATCAGAGGGAGGTTGTTCACAAATAGGTTAACACCTCGAACAGATTTGCCCCAAGTTTTCTTTTAAGTTATACAAGCATGGACAAAGCCAAGGATTTTGGTAAGCTTCCTTTGTACACAAAGACCAACTTTCCCATGTGGAAAGAAAGGATTATATTTTTCATGGAAGCAGTGGATCCAAGGATCTTCATGATTGTTGAAGAATGTCCTTATATTCCTATGACCATCTCCACTATTGATCACACCAAGAAAGTTCCTAAAAAGTTAATGGATCTTGATAATGATGAGATTGCACTTGTCTCTTTAGACAAGAAAGCCAAAAATATCATCGCAAGTGCAGTCGATGATTCTACGCTTCAGAACCTGATTCACTACCAATCCTCCAAGGTAATGCGACAATCTCTTATCACCTTGATGGAAGGTACTAAAGAGGTTAGGGATTATAGAAGATCCCTACTGAATCTGAAATATGAAGCATTCAGACAAGGTCCCAAGGATTCAATTGCAGATACCTTTGAAAGCTTCTTCAAGATTGTTAACGGCCTAACACTATATGGCCGGGTCTTCACTAATAGAGAGTTGAATGATAAGTTTCTGAGATCACTGACTAATGAATGGGACAACAAAGTCTGTGCTATCCGGGAGTTTGGTAAGCTAGAAAAGACTGACCCTCAGAATCTCTTCAGAAAGCTTATGTCATATGAGCTGCAAATCAATTCAAGAAAAGTTGAAGAAGAGAAGAGCTGGTGGTCATCCAAAGAGAAGTCTGTTGCACTGAAGGAAGATAACTCAAGGAAAGACAAAGCTGCATCACCTGCTCCTGTACAAGAAGATAGTGAAGATGAAGCTTCAGAGACAAGTACCTCAGGCTCAGGGCTATCTAAAGGAGAGTTCTCTCTTCTTTCAAGGAAGTTCAAGAAATTATTGAATATGAATAAACAATGGAGAGGCAAAGATGTCTAGTACAGAAGATCACATCGTGATGGTGATCGACACAAGACAGGCTCAAGTAGCCAAGACAGGTATCATTGCTAAACAGAACAAACATATTTCTTCTGACATTGTTTGCTATTGTTGCAATAAGCCAGAAAACATCATTGTTGATTTCCCTCACAAGAAGAAGGAGGGTGGAAAAAGAGGGGAGAAGAAATCTTCTTACAACAAGAAGAGAACTGAAAGAAGCCTAGTGGACAAGAAGGGCAAGACTCTCAGCGACTCTGACTCATCTGAGTCAAATGAAGAAGAGGAAGCCTACTTTGGGCTAATGGCACAAATAGATGATGAAGAAGAACCTCAGTACACTGAGAAGGTAAACTCTCATACTCCTCTTTTTGAATTAGATGCTTGTGATCATGATCATGAGGATTGCTCTTCTGATGATGAGTCTGAACTCATAGCCCAATATAAAGAGTTAATCAAGGCTTACGACAAATGTCGAAAAGTCGTGAAAACTCATGTCAAGGAGATTAAATCTCTCAAGGCTGAAGAGTGCACTCTGAGAGAGGAAGTCTCCAAGATGGACTCACTCAGAGAGAATTTTAATGTTGCTATTGAAGAGTATAATAAGGCTCTCAAGCACCTAGATCTGAAGGAGAAGATCATCAAAGAATTAGAAGAACAACTTGCTGCAGAAAAGAAACTTCTTGAAAGCTTCTCCAAGCCCAAGACTGTCCTTCCTTTTGTTGTTGAATTCTCAGCTCATGCCAAAGCAGCTGGCTTAGGGCATGTTGGTGCTCCTAGTAAATCCTCTAGGAGAAATAAAGCTCAAAGGAAGAATAAAGCGGCGAAGAAAGGTTTGGCCAAGGAGAAAGGGAAAGCTCCTTAAGATCAGACCTCATTCAAAAAGGTCATCTTTCCAATGAATGAGTTTGATCTTGATTCGTCCTACGGTCACTTTGCTAGGCCTACTTATGTAGAGCCCAAGTCTCGGTACCAAGGATGGACCCATCCCCGGAACTTTGGCGAAAGTGTCTTCAAGGCACCTTATGAGGAGATCACTCTTCAGAGCTATGACCCTTATAATCATGGTCATAATATCAAGAAAGCACCAAAAGTAAAACCCGTTGTGGAAAAGCCTCTTAAGGAGAAGAAGCCATGTGAATGCCATCAACATGAAGCTTCTATCTCCAAGACTGCTGCGCCTGCTAGACCACACTCTCAATAGGTCAAGCAGGAGAAACTCAGGCAAAGATACAACAGATTTGACTATTGGTACTGCGACAAAGTTGGTCACTTTGCCATTGATTGTTGTTTTAACCCCAAAAATTATGTTACTTCTCAAGTTAACAATGTGAGAAAGAGCACTCATAATGTTAATAAACGTAGGGGGAGTATGCTAACTAGAGATTAAGGACCCAAACGAGTTTGGGTTCCTAAGGCAAACGGATTTGTGATTGCAGGTATGTCCAAAAGCCACCAAAAATCCTCTCTAGTACTTGGACAATGGAAGCTCTCGGCATATGACCAGGACTAGAAGCCTACTCCAGAATTATTCTCCAGTCATGAACGGGCCAAAAGTCATCTTTGGAGGTTCTGACAGAAGAATTATTAAAGACTACGGTATGATTACGAATGGTAGTGTATCCTTATCAGATGTGGCTTATGTTGATGGATTGGAACACAATCTCATAAGCATAAGCCAGAACTGCAATAAAGGATACATAATATAATTTCATGCAGACAAGTGCTTGATAAAATCAGTAGATAATTTGGAAACGATTCTATCAGGCACTCGTAGTAGAAATATATTTTGTTTAAAATTTTTTGCATTGACTCTTCTATGTCATTGTGCTTTTTGGCTAAAGATAGTGCGTCTCTTGGTGACCAATGGAACAAGAGACTAGCACATATTAATTTCAAAATATTAATAAATTATTTTTACTTAATTTAGTACGTGATGCCCCAAATGTCAAGTGGGCTAATGATAAAACTTGTCACGCATGTGTAAAAGGCAAGAAAACAAGGGCTACCTGTAAAAGCATTATTGGCAAAGACTCTAATAGATGTTTACATCTACTTCATATGGACTTGTTCGGTCCACTGCAAGTTAGAAGTTTGGGAGGCAAGGATTATACATTGGTTATTGTTGATGATTACTCGTGCTTTGCGCGAGTGTTCTTTCTAAAACACAAGTCAGATACTTTTGATATCTATACTAATTTTGTCAGGCAGATCCAAAATGAATACAACTGTTTTGCGGTCAAAATCAGAAGTGACAAGGGAACAAAGTTCAAGTCTGGGGCCATGACAGAATTCAGTGAAAGCCTAGGTATCTTTCATGAGTTTTCCTCTCCAGGTACTCCTCAACAGAACGGAGTACCTGAGAGAAGGAATAAAATACTCATAGAGACTTGTAGGACCATGTTGAGTGATGCCTCACTACCGGAATATTTCTGGGCTGAAGCCGTCAACACTGCATGCCACGTGCAAAATCGAGCACTTATAAACAAAACCATTATAAGACACCTTACAAACTACTAAAGGGCAGGAAACCGACTATTTCATACTTTAGAATCTTTGGTTGTAAGTGCTTCATCCTTAACAATGACAAGTATCACACTACTAAATTTAGTGAAAAGAGCTTTAAATGTATTTTTGTAGGGTATAGTAGCCATAGTAAGACATATAGGATTTTTAATAATAAGACCTTGGTTGTAGAAGAATCTATTCTTATTGTATTTTATGAGACGAGTTTGCTGCAAGATAGCTCTTCTAGTGTATTTATTGAACATGCAAGTTCAAAGATAAAAGAATTAAACTTGGATGAGCCAACTGAAGAGAAAGATCAAAAGTTCATCAAAATCACCAATCCAACCACAATTGGAGAGGTTGATGACCATGATGAAGATACCATTCAAGTTAATGAAGTCACTCCTATGGTTGAAGAAGCTCTAGATGCAAGGACTCTAGAGCTCAGACATTTGAAGGATCACCCAATGTGTTGGAACACCCTATTACTAATTTGGGTCAGGATCACTATGTCTTTAGGAAACATGTTTTGACCTCATGTATAGCTCTAAAGGTCAATTAGAATTGAGTCTAAGGGTTAGTAGTTAGGTTTCGAAGCTGCCCTCTAGACCAAGGATTTTCAATTTGAAAACTAAGTCATATCGTCGAGCTCAGTACGACGAATCATCGAGCTCCAATCGACGATCGTCTAGCTCAACTTCGACGGATCGTCAAAATCCATTCGATGATCGCTGAGCTCAACTTTAACAAATCGTCGAACTCCATTCGACGATCTTCGAGCTCAGTTCGACGATCTTGACTTCAGTTTTGATTCTTTATCTCTGAGCTCAGTTCGACGATAGTTGAGCTCAGATCGACAATCTCTGTTGCTATCTAAGTCCAAATCGCTGAGCTCAGTTCGACGATAGTGGAGCTCAGCTCGACGATTTTCTGAAAGAGTTGAAGGATTTTCAAGATTCAAATTCAGAACAGTTAAGGAGTTATTCAGCAATTAATTCAGAAGATTTTCTAGCCGTTTTCATTTATTCTGGACCAAGTTTCAAGGGATTATCAAGGAATGTTTCTTTGGACTTTCCCCCAAAAGACATTTGCAATTAAGGATGCAATTAATGTCAGGCCAACGACTATTCTTGACAGAGGATGATTTTCTATTCAGAACCAGAGAATAAAATACAAGAATTTTGAATCTCTCCAAAAAAACTCAATACACGGCACAGATAAGCAGAACAAGAAGAAGAAGAACAAAACATTATCTGCTACAACATTCTCAGAACAACATCTTTCTCAACACCAACTGTTCACAAGAGAAAGAGTTGTAGACATTCTCTGTCTCAAAGAATTCATGCAAGAACACACACCAAAGCAGATCAACAAATCTGAAATCTTCAGATCTCTTGTGATTCAAGTATTCAAGGCCAACATCTCTCAAAGACTCCAGACACCTAACATTTCAGCTGTTGCTGAAATCATCATTTGCTGGAGATCAACTTCTGAAGGCCTATCACCCTACAGCAAAGCTTCATTTCCTGAACATCTCAAGAACTCAGGAGGAGCTTTGACAACATCAAAATCCACATAGTCTTCTCAGCTGCTTTGAGAAAGAGAATACTTCCATCATTCTCTCATCCCCATCTCTGTAAAGGGTTTTTCAAACTCCCTTCAAAAGTTTATGCTTGGTTTTTGAGCACCTTGTCAAAATCTCATTGGTAGCAAGACACCTGATCAAAAAATTTGATTTGGTTTTTGAGCACCTTATCAAAAGCTCATTGGTGCCCAGGACACCTGATCAACTCATCCTGCAGTGGATTCCTACCTAGGGTGGTAGAATAGTGGATGTACCCAAGTTTAGGGGAACCACTATAGCTCCTTGTATCTTCTGGCTTGCTTGTCTTTATTTTTGTTTCTGGCTGTGATTGATCTGTGATTAGTTAGGATCTGTGATTAGCTTCTTTTGTAGGTTACTTCAATTGTTTAGATTTAATTTTTGCTTCCCTGTTCACTCAGATTACAACAATTGTTGTAAAAATCTTTTAAGCACCATACTCTATTCACCCTCCCTCTAGAGTATATAAGATCTAGCTGCACTTTCAATTGGTATCAAAGCCAGGTTGGTTAAACATACCACACCTTGGTGGTTGCACAGGCTAACACCTGAACCCAAAGATTCCTAGTTAGATCTGTTTTCTTTTGAGTTTATTATTAGATTTTGTTTTCACCAATCATGGCTCAAAACAAAGATTATGCTAGCACCAGATCTCCAGTGTGCAATCTGTCTAAGTTTGCACTTTGGAAAGCAAGGATTAGATTATACATGAATTCTATTGACGAGGATATTTTTAATTCTGTTTTGACAGTTTGTCCAAGACCTCCAGAGAATACTAGTACAAATGCTGTTCCACCTCCATCAGGAACAGATGCTGATATCAAGAAGTGGAAAGTTGCAGATGCAAAGGCTATGAACATCTTAGCCCAGACCATGTCTGATGACATCTTTCAAAAGGTGACTGAATGTAAATCAACAAAGGAAATCTGGGATAAACTCTCTGAAATAGTCTCAGGCTCAGCTGATGAAAGAAAGGACAGGAGATCCCACCTCATATCTCAATATGAGAATTTCAAGAAGGGAGAAGCTGAATCAGTTGGAGATATGTATAATAGACTCAGTTTGATAGTCAATGAACTCGGGACTTTGGATAAGGAGATATCACTAACTGAACTTAATGACAAAATTCTAATGTGCTTCCCAAGCACTTGGGATTCAAGAATCTGGCCAATCAAGGATGCCAGAAGTTTGAATGAGATCACTACAGAAGCTCTTTTGGGCAAGCTCAAATCTTATGAACTGCTCATTAAGAACAGAGAAGAAGAGTAGAAGGCTGCCTCACCAGCCACAAGAAAAGAGAAGACAATAGCCTTCAAAGCAACTGAAGACCAGCCTGAAGACAAAGTCACAGGCAATGATGAACTGCTTAGTCTATTGGCCAAAAGATTTTACAAAATGGCCAGAAAGGACTTCAGAAATAGATCATACAAGGAGCATGATAAGCCAAGGTATGATAAGTCCAACAATAAAGAAATTGTTTGTTTTGATTGCAGGAAACCAGGGCACATTGTACCTGACTGTCCAGAGAACAAAAACAAGGACAGAAGGGACAAGAAAGAAAGAAGAAAGGAGAAAGACTTCAAGAAGAATGAAAATGGCAAACCCTCCTCAAGCAAGAACAAACACACAAGGAAGGGATTTGTTGCTGAATCCTGGAGTGAAACTGAAGAGGAATCAGAAGCCTCATCCAGCTCCAGTGATGATGAAGATGATGCAGAAGAGAAGGAGTTCTGCATGATGGCAATCAATGCCTCTCAATATAATTCAGATGAAGAAGAGTCAGAGTCAGACTCAGAGACTCAACTTGAAGAGGATCAGGTAATTAGTTCTTTTGATTTCAATTCAGAGGACTTTAAATCTGAGTTTAAAGCATTATGTTTAGACCTACTAAAATCTGAGAAGGAAATTATTTCTCTCAGAAATCATTTATCTGAACATAATGTCTTAAAGTCAGAAAACCTCAAACTCTCTCAGGAGTTGGAGTGCTGTAGGGAGCAGATAGCTTTACTGAAAGGTGAGCTATCTGAGGCCAAAAAGCTTGAAGAATCCCTTAATGGGAGAAGTATCAAGCTGATGCACATCACAAGCACAGTGAACTCCAGATTTAATAGTACACTGGGCTTGGGTGCTTCATCCAGCCAACCTATAGTTCTAACAACCCCAATCAAATTTATTTCTGATAAAGGGAAGGGAGTTGTGGAGGTAGCTAGGAAAAATTCTGATCTGCCTAAGAAAACTAAGTTCCAGCAGAAATCGTCGAACGGAGCTCGACAATCGCCGAACGCAGATCGACGATCTCAGGCAAAATCGTCGAACTCAGGTCGACGATCTCTAATTCCTGAACTCTACCACAGTCGACCGTCGAACGGAGCTCGACGAACTGACCCAAGATCGTCGAATGCAGCTCCACGATCGTCGAACAGAGATCAGAGCTCTGGAAATTCTTTCAAGGGCAAATCAAAATCCAATCCTAAGGGTCCTTCATCCCAAATCTTTAACCCTTATACTGAATGGATAATACCTCCAAGGAGATATCATCCTTAAGGTTATAAGAGTCAACCTGGGATGTCTTTTATTTCTGAGTTTAAAGGTTATCAACCTAGGCCCAAGGTAAACTGAGTCAAAAACAAATGAATTATTTTATGTGCAGGTGAAGACCTATCCAACATCTAACCAACAATGGTACTTGGATAGTGGGTGCTCTAAGCACATGACAGGAAACAAGGACAACCTCACATCCCTTAAAGCCAAGCTTGGACCCAAAGTTATTTTTGGTGATTCAAACTTTGGACAAACTAAAGGATATGATGCAGTCTAGATTGGGACAGTGACATTCAAAAAGGTAGCTTATGTGGAAGGACTGAAGCATAATTTGATAAGCATCATTCAGCTATGTGATGAAAGCTACCAGGTGACTTTCAGCAAAGCATTATGCAAGATCAAGTCAGAGGACAACACAACTGTGTTGACAGGTAAAAGGAAAGGTAACATCTATCTAGTAGATTTTCTTTCAACAGATGTAGACATTTGCCTATTCAATTCTGTTTGTAGACCTAATATTTTATGGCATAAGAGACTAGGACACTTAAACCTTAGAACTATTGCTAGGCTATCCAAGGATAACCTTGTTAGAGGACTACCTTCTGGCCCCTACAAGAAGGAAGGACTCTGTAGGGCTTGTCAATTAGGCAAGCAAACTAAAAATAGTTTTAAGTCACTTAATAAGAGTGATTCACCTAGGATATTGTATCTGTTACACATGGATCTTTTTGGACCCATTATAGTACAAAGCCTAGGAGGGAAGTCTTACACTTTAGTAGTTGTAGATGACTTCTCTATATTCACATGAGTGTTCTTTCTGAGGAAGAAGTCTGATAACTTTAAGTGTTTGACAGAGTTTCTCAAATGTATACAGATTGAGTTCAATACTCACATTGCCCTGATCAGAAGTGATCATGGGACAGAGTTTGATTCTCTTCTTATGCAAGAGTTCTGTCAGAGTGAAGGGATCGGGCATACTTTCTCAGCTCCTAAAACTCCTCAACAAAATGGGGTAGCTGAAAGGAAAAATAGAACCCTTATTGAATCTGTCAGTACATTGTTGTCAGATGCTCATCTTCCTCTATCTTTTTGGGCAGAGGCAGTGAACACCTCCAACTATGTGCTGAACAGAAGTTTGATACATAAACTAAAGGGCAAGACTCCATATGAATTACTCAAGGGGAAGAAAACTAAAGTTGATTATTTTAGAATTTTTGGCTGTGCTTGTTATATACATAATAATGACAAGAGATATTTAGCAAAATTTCAAGCTAAGGCTGATGAAGGAGTGTTTCTGGGATACCCCATGATCAGTAAGGCTTATAGGGTTTATAATAAATCATTTCTTAAAATTGAGGAATCTGTTCATATATCATTTGATGAATCTAACATGTCTTTCAAGGAGAAGAACACTTCTACCATAGAACCTTTGCAGGAACATTCTCTTGTTGAAGATTTGAACAAGTTACAGGTTACTCAAAAAGAGAAAAGCAGTGAAGATGAAGAAAACACTCAACATATTGAAGAGAAACAACTTGAAGAGCCAGTTGTTGTACCACAAGAGGAAACAACAACACAGGTTGGTGAACAATCAACACCACCTGTTGATTTAGTAACATCAATAGACCATCCAATTTCCCAAATAATTGGAGACATCTCAGCTGGTGTGCAAACCAGAAATCAGGTCAACCAAAACCTGTTGCACACTTGCTTCCTATCTCAAATTGAGCCTCAATCCATTCAAGATGCAGAGCAAGATCCACACTGGATCATTGCAATGCAAGAAGAGTTGCATCAATTTGAAAGAAACAAAGTTTGGAAACTAGTGTCAAAGCCTAAGGATCACTCCATTGTTGGAACAAAGTGGGTGTTCAGAAACAAATTGGATGATCAAGGAGTAATTGTAAGGAACAAGGCAAGGCTAGTTGCTCAAGGATACTCTCAAGAAGAAGGCATAGACTATGATCAGACCTTTGCACCAGTTGCAAGATTGGAAGCCATCAGAATCTTCTTAGCTTATGCAGCACATAAAGGCTTCAAGGTATATCAGATGGATGTGAAAAGTGCATTTCTAAATGGAGACATCAAAGAAGAAGTATATGTCAGACAACCTCCAGGTTTTATCTCTCCAACTTATCCTGATTATGTTTTTAAGTTGAACAAAGCATTATATGGTCTTAAGCAAGCTCCTAGAGCATGGTATGAGACCCTAGCATGCTGCCTTCTAGAAAATGGATTTATAAGGGGTAAAGTAGACCAAACTCTTTTCATTAGAACCCATAAGTCTCATACCTTACTAGTACAGATTTATGTAGATGATATTATTTTTGGCTCTACTGACTCAAAATTGTTCAGAAGGTTTTCCAACCTAATGCATTCTAAATTTGAAATGAGTAGCATGGGTGAGCTATCCTTCTTTCTAGGATTGCAAGTCAAATAACATGCTGAAGGCATCTTTATTTCTCAAACCAAGTATGAAAATAAATTGATTAAGAAATTTGGCATGTCTGAAGCATTTTGTATGAAAACACCTATGCCTACTAATGCTGTATTGGATGCTGATGAACATGAGAAACCTGTTGATCAGACAACATATAGAGCAATGATTGGCTCTTTACTGTACCTTACAGCTAGTATACCAGATATAATGTTTGCTACATGCATATGTGCTAGGTTCCAAGTAAGCCCTAGAGAGTCACACCCAACACTAGTAAAGAGGATTCTCAGGTATGTTAAAAGTTGTCCAAATTTAGGTCTGTGGTATCAAAAAGATTTAGCATTTGACTTAACTGGATTTTCTGATGCTGATTATGTTGGATGCAGAATTGATAGGAAAAACACCAGTGGAACTTGTCAGTTTCTTGGTGACAGACTTGTCTCTTGGTTTTGCAAGAAACAAACTTCTGTGTCAACTTCAACTGCTGGAGCTGAATATATGGATGCAGACAGTTGTTGTTCACAAATCTTGTGGATTCAAAACCAACTCCTAGACTATGGCTACAACTTAGAGAAGTCAAAAATCTTTTGTGATAACACCAGTGCTATTTCTATAGCTCAAAATCCAGTCCTCCATAGTAGGACAAAACACATAGAAATTAGGCATCACTTTTTAAGGGATAATGTTGAGAAGAACAAAATTGAACTTCAATATATCTCAACTGATTTGCAAAGGGGAGATGTTTTCACCAAACCCTTGGATGAAAAGAAACACACCTTCTTCCTAAATCAGTTAGGAATGTTAGATGGAGGAAGTCTAAAATAATATCCAATATTTTAAAAGTCTAAAAATTGACCAAGACTAGGCAAACATCTTGATTTTTCTTAGTGTCTAGAGTGTATTTCTGGTCTCTGAACTGCGCTTGATGATTTTCCCCCAGATCGTCGAACGGAGATCGACGATTTCCGAAATCGTCAACCTGAGTTCAGCGCTTCTCAGATAGTCTGAACTATCTCTTCCGGTCAACGATCGTCGGACGGCGCTCGACGATTTTGTTCTCTGAACGATCGTCGAACAGAGCTCGACGCTCTCCAATATCGTCGAACGGAGATCGACGATATTGAAGACCTTTCAGATTCCTTTAGTAGCCCCGATCGTCGAACTAAGTTCAATGATCTTTCCTTTTCTACGTCGAACCCTAATATAAAATTCATTTTTCGCCGTCGTTCTCCTTTTGCGCTTTCGATTTCTCTGCAAAAATTATCTTTCCCTCCAAACATTTCTACACTTGGTCGTTTTGTTTGTTGATTTTTGCAGGTAACCATGGCCGTTTCTATTGCTGTTCTAGCCACAATGAAATTCGATGCCGGATTTGACATTGGCATGACGTCTTTCAGCACCACTGATCAAGTTTTTCAGGATATTTTGGAACTCTTCAAGTAGCAGAAACTTGCTACCATTATGTCCACCAGAATCAAACTTGTTGCTGATGAGATTAAGGAGTGGGTTTACACTGTCCACAACCAGGACCAAAACAAAATAGTTGGTTCAATTTCTGGAACCCAGGTATCCTTGACTCCAGCCATTCTGACAGAGGTTTTTGAGTTAAATTCTGGAAGAGATTCTGCTGATTTGTCTGGAGAGGAATTTGCTGATCTGCTTGCAAGAATGGGTCACTCTGATGCTAACCCTAGCAAGCTGCTGAAGAAGCACCTAGCTGTGGAATATAGATTTCTGGCTGATGTAGTAGGAAAGGTTTTGCTGGCCAAGCATTCAGCACATGATACTATTTCTAGGTATCAGCTGTGCTTGATGGGAGTCATTGTGGACAAGAAGCAATTGAACTGGGGAGAGGACTTCTTTGACCTGATCAAAAAGAAAATCAACAAGAACTTTGTGAACTTTGGGAGGATCCTAGGGTTCTTTCTACAGAACAGATGCCCTGCATTGCTAGTCTCTTCTGGGATACATATCAATGCATCTAAGAGATTATCCTGTGCCCTGTTCGGCAAATGGGACAGGCAGATAACCAAGCCCAGCAGGCCCTCTGCAAGCACAACTTCAGGCACCAGGACTGTAATAGTCACTTCCCCTCAAGTCTCTGCCCCTGCAGATGACTTGTCTGCTGCTGCTTCTCCTAATCCAACCCCAATTCCATCTCCTCGAGTTCCATCCACCATTCAAACTCTATCCACTATCATCATCTTCAGCCCATCTCCAACATCAATACCTTCTCCAATTCCAACTCTACCAGTCACAGAAGAAATCTTTCATCCATTATATTCCTACCCTCAACCAAATATTGAAACATCATCCACCATTCCATCCTTCAATCTTCTTGATGATTCCTTCATGGATGATTCACCATCATCTCCTCCTGAGCTGCCATCCTCATCAACATCTTACCAGGAACTTCTGCAAGAAATTATTGATCAACCCACCTTCACACCCTCTATCTCAATCCCATTGTCTTCCATCTCCACAATACCCTCACCTCAACCATCACTTCTACCATCCACCAGCTCTCCATCCCCATCACCAATTGCTCCTCCTCCATCCTCTACCTCTGCTCAATTGCCTGCTGAGCAAGTAGATATTCCAGCCCTAGCTGACCAGCTGTATGAACTGCTAGCCCCCAGGCTATCACTTCTACTGGAGACCTCCTTGGATCCATTACTTCAGTCAGTGGCAGCCCTTTCTGCTAGGCTATCCTCTCTATTTCCTCAGGCAATCCCTTCATCAGTGTGCCTTGATCCAGCCTTATCTGAATCCAGGCAGGGGGAGATGCCTAATGAAGTGGTGAGATTGCCTGTTGCTGTTTCTTCAGTTGTTGCTGCTGCTGCTGCTATTGTTCCTCAAGCTCCAGTTCCACCTCCAGTTGCAATCTTTTCAGTAGACCTCAGGTCTCTGCTATCAGTGTTTGATTCAGTCTATTTCAATTGTCTTCCATAGAGAGTTGCTGTCCAGCCCTCAGAGGATCTTTCCAAGGCCATTGTGCCCTTCTCTAGTTGTGACACCAGGATTATAACTTCTTTTATCAATTCAGTTTATGTTGCAAATATTGTTGCTGAATCTGTTGTGGCTGCTGTCAGTAATGATGATGTTGTTGTTCCAGATCCTAAGGATATGCAGATGACAGAGGCATATGAATTTGAGCCTGCTGCTATTGCTGATGATATTGATGCTACTGAACCTATTTTATCTGAAACTGTTGCTGCCCCAACTGCTACTGATATTACTGCTGCTATACCTTCGAAGAGTGTTGCTCCAGAAAGCTCTATATCTGTTGTTACAACTGCTGCTACAACTTATGTTGCTATTAGTGTTGTATCTGCTGCTGTCACCACTGCTGTTTCATCTGCACCAACTCAACTTTAGAAAGAATATTTGAAAAAGATTGATGCTTTATATGATGAGCAAAGTTCTGAGAGTGATGAATTCAGGACTGATTCTGATGACTCCTCTGCCATTATTGCCAGGAAGAGAAAGGCAAGGAGCAAAGCTATGAAAAGAGTGCCTCCATCCAAAGTCAAGGACACTAATGACATACCATATTACATTCTTCATGACTGCCCCATCACTGAGCATTTGATGCAGTACTCCAAGAACCAACTTAAAGCTATGAAGAAGAAGAGGAAGTATGAGAAAGGATCTTCCCAGTTTCATCATTCTCATCCTCCTCCACCACCTCCTCCTGATACAGGTGCAGGTGGAAGCTCAGCTGCTCAACCCTCTGCCAAAAGCCAAACCCCCTATCAGCCTCATGCAAGATCTTATTATAGGGGAAGCCAGTCCAGAGGTTCTCAATCTAGAAGAGGAAGTTACAGAGGAAAGCAAAGGGAATTACAAGTTTATTCAAAAGGTTATTCAAGGCAACATCCATACTCTAGGGAAGGATAAGCTTCATCAGACACAACTTCAGGTCCTTTTCCCTATAAGATAAAAGAAGTAGTCTCATCCAGAGCTCCTCAAGATAATCCATCCAACAGATATGAGCCTCCAGTGCCCTTTGAGGATCCTAAAAACAATCCAACTACTTGGACTGACAGGATGAAAGAGCTAGATGCACTGGATCAAATTAAGAAAGCTAAAGAGCAAGGCAGAGATTCTTCCAACATCACTACATTGTTTGAACAAAGAAAGAAAGAACTGGAAAGATATGGCTCAAGCAAATTCTTTGACTCTGATAGATATATGGAGCTGCATCCTGAAGCTGTAGTACCAAGGCCCAAACAACAAACTTCTTTAGGTGCAGCAGATGACAGAAGGTTAAAGAAAGAAGCTCTCAATCCTAATAGAGAAATCAAACTTATAAAGAGCAAGGAGAAAGAATAACTATGTAAGGTGACAATTATTCTGGTTTCTGATTTCTATCTGGGATAATATATATCTGTGCTTCTGCAATGTCCTGCTTATTGCATTTCTGTATTGTTGCTTTGTATGTTGTTATTTAATTTTTTCAAGTTCTGTAAATAGTAATCCTAACCCAAATAGGGGGAGATTGTTGGAACACCCTATTACTAATTTGGGTCAGGATCACTATATCTTTAGGAAACCTGTTTTGACCTCCTGTATAACTCTAAAGGTCAATTAGAATTGAGTCTAAAGGTTAGTAGTTAGGTTTGGAAGCTGCCCTCAAGACCAAGGATTTTCAGTTTGAAGACTAAGTCATATCGTCGAGCTCAGTACGACGACTCATCGAGCTCCAATCGACGATCGTCTAGCTCAACTTCGACGGATCGTTGAACTCCATTCGACGATCGCTGAGCTCAACTTTAACAAATCGTCGAACTCCATTCGACGATCTTCGAGCTCAGTTCGACGATCTTGACTTCAGTTTTGATTCTTTATCTCTGAGCTCAGTTCTACGATGGTTGAGCTCAGATCGACGATCTCTGTTGCTGTCTAAGTCAAAATCGCTGAGCTCAGTTCGACGATAGTGGAGCTCAGCTCGACGATTTTCTGAAAGAGTTGAATGATTTTCAATATTCAAATTCAGAACAGTTAAGGAGTTATTCAGCAATTAATTCAAAAGATTTTCTAGCCGTTTTCATTTATTCTGCACCAAGTTTCAAGAGATTATCAAGGAATGTTTCTTTGAACTTTCCCCCAGAAGACATTTGCAATTAAGGATGCAATTAATGTCAGGCTAATGGCTATTCTTGACAGAGGATGATTTTCAATTCAGAACCAGAGAATAAAATACAAGAATTTTGAATATCTCCAAAAAAACTCAATACACAGCACAGATAAGCAGAACAAGAAGAAGAAGAACAAAACATTCTCTGCTACAACATTCCCTGAACAACATCTTTCTCAACACCAACTGTTCACAAGAGAAAGAGCTGTAGACATTCTCTGTCTCAAAAAATTCATACAAGAACACACACCAAAGGAGATCACCAAATCTGAAATCTTCAGATCTCTTGTGATTCAAGTGTTCAAGGCCAACATCTCTCAAATACTCCAGACACCTAACATTTCAGCTGTTGCTGAAATCATCATTTGCTGGAGATCAACTTCTAAAGGCCTATCACCCTACAGCAAAGCTTCATTTCCTGAACATCTCAAGAACTCAGGGGGAGCTTTGACAACATCGAAATCCACATAGTCTTCTCAGCTGCTTTGAGAAAGAGAAGACTTCCATCATTCTCTCATCCCCATCTCTGTAAAGGGTTTTTCAAACTCCCTTCAAAAGTTTGTGCTTGGTTTTTGAGCACCTTGTCAAAAGCTCATTGGTGGCAAGACACCTGATCAAAAAATCAGATTTGGTTTTTGAGCACCTTATCAAAAGCTCATTGGTGCCCAGGACACCTGATCAACTCATCCTGCAGTGGATTCCTACCTAGGGTGGTAGAAGAGTGGATGTACCAAAGTTTAGGGGAACTATTATAGCTTCTTGTGTCTTATGGCTTGCTTGTCTTTATTTTTGTTTCTGGCTGTGATTGATCTGTGATTAGTTAGGATCTGTGATTAGCTTCTTTTGTAGGTTACTTCAATTATTTAGATTTAATTTTTGCTTCCCTGTTCACTCAGATTACAACAACTATTGTAAAAATCTTTTAAGCACCATACTCTATTCACCCCCCCTCTAGAGTATATCAGATCTAGCTGCACTTTCACACTGGACCAAATTATAGCAGATCCCCGGGATGGTGTCAGAACTCATAGAGGTGCAGTTAATGAAAATTTATATTTGAGTTTTCTCGCACAGGTTGAACCGAAGAAGTTTGAGGAAGCAAACTCAGACGCATCATGGATAATGGCAATGGAAGAAGAGTTGAATCAATTCAAGTATTTCCAAGTTTGAAAGCTTGTTCCAAGACCCAAAGGCAAGAACGTCATCGGAACAAAGTGGGTCTACAAGAACAAGATGGACGAGGAAGGTACAATCATAAAGAATAAGACCAGACTCGTCGCCAAAGGATACAGACAAGAAGAAGGAATCGACTTTGATCAGACGTATACACCAGTGGCAAGGCTGGAGGCAATCAGGTTGTTCCTAGCATATACAGTACTTAAGGGCTTCATTGTCTATCAGATGGACGTGAAGTCGGCATTCCTTAATGGTGACATAAAAGAAGTGGTGTATGTGAAACAACATTCAGGTTTCGCTGATTCTTACTTTCCTGATCATGTCTATCTGTTATTTAAAGATTTATATGGTTTGAAACAAGCTCCTCGAGCTTTGTACAAGATGCTGTCTAACTTTCTTCTTGAGAACAAGTTCACAAGAGGAAAGATACAAATGATATTATTTCTTAGATAAATAAAAGACAAGATTTTGCTAGTGCAAATATATGTCGATAACATTATATTTGACTCTACTGACGACAAGCTCTGCAAAAAGTTTTCCAAACTTATGCAAGGGAAGTTCGAAATAAGCAGTATGGGAGAGCTGAAGTATTTCTTAGGACTTCAGGTGAAACAATTTGAAGATGGAATTTTCATCTCTCAGACGAAGTTCACCAAGGAGTTAATTAAGAAATTCGAAATGGAGAACGCAACCTCTATGAGGACTCCAATGGGTTCAACTATGTCTCTGGACAAGGATGAGAAAGCGAAACCTTTTGATGAAAACAAGTACAGAAGCATAATTGAATCCTTGCTCTATCTTACTTCTAGTAGACCTGATATAATATTTTCAACATGTGTGTGTGCTATATTTCAAGCAAACTCTAAGGAATCTCACTATGCTGTTGCAAAGCGGATTTTGAGATACCTTAAAGGTACACCAAATCTTTGCTTATGGTACCCAAGAAGTAATGACAGCGAACTAATTGGTTTTTCAGACGCAGATTTTGCAGGAAGCAAAGATGATAGAAAGAGCACTTCCGGGACTTGTCAATTCCTTGGAATTTACCCCAGGGGGAAGAGAACTGCTTGCAAAAATGGTTCAGGAATTCTGTCGAACATCTGGAGCGCAAGACTCAGAGTTCACTGGGGCATTTAAGCGAGCACCAAGGGCGCGATTCAGAACATGTTCTTCAACTTGCGCAGAAGTGGCGTTTCTACTCGAAGCAATGACCGGGCTAGAACGAGAGGAGGAGCTATCATTCTCTGATGCAACATCATCTTCAGAAGCATCGAAATCAGCTTTTGATGAGAGATCATCTTGGACAGATTTGACCGGGGTTTTAACCACCGGAATGAAGCGAGCTTTATTTTTCTTACCCATACAGGCAGGCAGAATAACACTTACTCAGCCAAAACAGAACGTCGGAGACTAGGCTGGCCACCGCCACCGGCCAGACTTGAGGCCTCGCGCCGCAGCCAGGTTCGCGCAACTCTCGCTGCCACCACTGCACCAGCACAGCACCCGCACCACCGCAGCAACACCGCAGCACACCGCCACAACAGCACCCAACAACACGCTGCCACCGCACTCCAACAGCCACAGCACACCACCACCGTAGCCAACCCCCGCCGGAAGCACGCCGCCACCGCAGCACAGCGCTCACTCCCTCACCGCCACAGCAGCACCCAAAGTTTTTGGGTTCCTTGAATTTGGCATTAGCCTATATATATAGAATAAAAAGAAAGTCTACAAGTAGTTGGCATCATGCCTCAAAATAGAAGAAAAAGCACTGGTAAGAGGCATCCCTCTTACCCAGTCGAAATCAAGATGGCAAGCAATTTTTGCAACGTGGTTAGCGGCGGAATTTGCCTTTCGATCAACTTGCGAGAACACAAATCTTGGTAGAATCTTCATGCGGCAGGCCAACATGCCTTCAATGTTTCCTTAGAAGCAACCTAACTTTGAGATTCGGATAATGCAAACCAGCCCTGCCATGTTGTTTTCCAAGACTGAGCCTTCAAATTTTATTTTGAGCCATCCATCGAGCAGCGGCGACCATGTTGAGTGTTGGTTACAAGGTTACGCCCAGTTCCCGTACGATGAGTCCAAAATAGCGTGCACAATTATTGATGACGGAAGTAAGAAGGGCTCACCGAGCACTTTAGCGTTCCTTGGTCCTGATTGCTCGAGAGAGGGGCTTATTTCAAAGCTTCATTGTCGCCCGATAAGTTTATGAGCTTCGAGGCGAGTGAGGGATTGTTTGCGGGCTACAACTAGAATAACATCTATAAGATGATACTTACGGACAAGCTCCTTAAGATATGCACGCAAGGCGAGCTTGCTAGCCCCCCGGCAGTTACAGACATTTAACCCTGTCATTTTTGCGAAGGGGTTTCCCCCGCTGCATTATCCAAGCATAAGGATGGCTGTTTTGACTTGTTCCTAGTTCGTACAGGGCTTGAGGCGCCCTTACGTCCAGGCCTTGATCGGGAACGCCCTCGGTTGGATGTGTCAGCATCCATCAGATGATCCTCAGCTGTTTTGCTCTTACGGGAGGCATCTCTTGTCGGCGAGACCACATCAATAGCTGCGGGCTGTTTTGGGGCATCAGCTCGGATTGCTTTCTTCTTCTTGGGGCGGTTTTCCTGATGGTGTTCCTCATCAGTGGCAGTTTCTTTTTCATATTCAGATTCATCCTTATCGGAGAGAGTGGCGAGAGTGTCAAATTTGGTTGTTTGCATTATTGGATGTATTTCGTTTGGTTGTTCCTCCACAGGAGCAGCTTTCTTTGAGCCAGGTTCAGCATCTTGCTGGATACCAATGTTGAGCTGGGAATTTTTGTTCTTCGGTTTTCGGGGATGGACAATTGTCCAATCATCAAATCCGGTAGCCGGGTTGATAGGAACGACACCATATTTTTCAGCAGGTGTGGGCCTGGTCGTACATGGCTCATCATCGTGCCCCGCGAAGCCGCATATCTTACAAAGGGAGGCAATATCTTCGTAGATAAACTTTTGAAAGAAATTACCTGTGGCCTTGCTGGTGAGCAAAAAGCCTCCCAAAAGCAGCTTTGCCAGATTCCTTCGAACACAGATTCGGGCAAAAATTGTTCTGGATATAGCTGTGGTGGAAGCATCAATGTATAGAGGATCGCCAATTACTGTGGCGATTCTTCGCAAATTCTTCTCCCCCCAAAAGTGGAGCGGCAGTCCCGGCAGACGCACCCATGTTGGTACACACATCCGGATTTTTAGAGGGAATAAAACTCTCAGACCAACGGTCAAGACCAACTGCGCATCCAGCCACATGCCAAGGTCCGCCAATCCAGACCTGGTCCCTACTCTCTTTGTCCGCAAAAAATACGATAAAGCACCCATTTCCAAGGTCGTTAAGATGGAAACCAGGGTAGGCACCCCATTTTGCTTGTAGCTGCGACGATAGGAAATCGAACTTGAAATTCTTCCCCAAGACACGGCCAACAAGTGCATTGTCGAAGTTAGATTTAATTTTATCAGACTCATCCTCATCAAGAGTAATAATGCCATCTTTCAGGAAAGTTTCTTGGGGCTCAAGAGGTGCTTCATGAACAGTAAAGATATTTTGAGCCCAAGCTTGGGAAGGCTTTTTCGGAGCAGCAGCAGAGGCCGGCAAAGGAGCCTTGTTCGCAGCTGTTGGATGAATGGAAGGTCGAGCGGGTTGGGATGAAAATAATGGCGTTGGGGGAGCGCCAGAGCCGCCACAAATAGTTAACAAAGCGTCTACAGTTCCGGGAGTGAAAGGCTTTGCATTTGTATTTAGTTGGCTTATAGTATTGGGATGAGAACATGGTGCAGGCAGATTTGTTGTAGAAGCATTTTGTCGAACAGTTTGCAGGAAGCTGTTTCCGGCATTCTGTCGAGCATCTGGCGGGCAGTTACCGGACATCAACAACTTTGCATCAGATACAACATCAGCTGGGGTCAAGATAAGATTAGAGGAAGAATCAGCGATGGTAACGGAGAGTACATCATCGGACTCATCAGTAGAGGAATCGGACATGTGACTGTCTGAGCTGGAATTTTCTTCCTGTAGCTTCGAAGTTTTGGAAACCTGCAGCAAATCTTTGCCTTTTTTCATACTGGAAACAGCTTGTGCATTCACAGCGGCATCCTCTTCTGGATCGGGAACAGAAAAGTCCTGCTGCTCGGGAGAAAAAGCTATCTTACCTTTGGGTTTCCGGCCCATAGTTGCCGGAAACAGCAAGCGTGAAACACCCGTACCACGCCGCCACTGCCTCGCACCACCCGCACCCGCACGCCGCCACTGCAGGATGCCCCGCATGCGACACACCGCCAACACCGCGCAGTACTCCCCCACCCTCGCTTTATCTCTCTAACTTGCTCTCTCCAATCTCTAGAAACTCCCTCCAATAAAGTTTTTGGGTTACTTGAATTTGGCATTAGCCTATATATATAATAAAGCAAAGGGAGAATTACATCGGGTTACAATCATTAGAGATAATGAAAGATAAAGCACGGGTTAAGGGCATTCCCCTTTCCCAAACAAAATCAGAGGAACAAGCATTGTTGGCCACATAATCCGCTACAGAATTTGCCTTCCGATCGATTTGATAGATGGCAAGCCTTGTGCACCTCATCATAGCGTGAGCGAGCGAAATTTCAACACCACCGTCATAGAAGCCCGCTAAAACCCGCAAAAGAGTAGCGCAGACACTTGTAGAGTCACCCTCAATGCAAACGCCTGTCACATTGTCCAAATAATTGATGATAAGATCGAGGACGAGCAGGGCGCTTCGGACCTCAGTCATGCATACAGACCGACTATTGATTCCAACACCCTTAGCCGCAATCAGATCTCCAAAATGATTCCTGATGGTACATCCAAGCCCCGCATGGTTGTTAGGGTGGACGGACCCGTCAAAGTTGATTTTCAACCAGCCAAATGGAGGGGGCGACCAAGAGGAATCTCGGTTAATTTGGGCCGCCCAGGAGCCATTTGAAGCATCTGAAACTGCATGTATAACAATAGAGGCTGGTTGTAAGTGTGGCTCACCATGTACACGTTGGTTCCTAGCTTTCCATGTCATATAGATAAGTGAAGCAATGAATTTAATTTCGAAGGACTTTGTGCTGATGGCCATTTCATGAAGCAGGATATCCAGAAAATTGGTACAAGTAGAGTTGAAATTGATGCGCATCCTTATTAATTCCATGCGGATGCGAGAGGCAAAACAGCAGTTACCAAATAAGTGTTGAATATCTTCCACTTGGCGACATCCCCACGGGCAAGCAGCATCCGTGCACAGATGATGACGGTGCAGCCAATCATAAGTAGGCATCATGTCATTCATGGCTCGCCATATGAGCAGGAATATACGTGGCTGGGTTTTAATTTTCCAAATATCTTTGCCTTTGAGCAAACCTTGCGGGCATTCCAAGCTGTAAGAAACTCCATAATCCATAGAAACCTTCTCAGAATGTGACCAAATCAGTTTATCCGACCCCCCCCCCCCCACATTATCGCATGGCAATCGGAGTACAGCATCGGCCAGGACATTGCTGAAACCAGCAAAGCAATCAACCGCCCACCTATAAGTGGAGTCCAGCAATCCCGCCACCTTTGAAGGGAGGGAATCAACATGTATGAAAGTCGGCCATTTACTGAGGGGCAAAGTCCCAATCCAATTGTCATCCATGATTGAAATACATGCACCATTACCCACCATCCACATAGTTTGATTAGCCAAAATTTCGCGCCCCGGGCAAATACACTTCCAAATTTTTGATTGATTTCGGTTAGGCAGAAATCTGCCGTGTACAGAATATTTGCGGGCAAATGTTCGAGCAAAGAGGCTGTCTTCCCCCCTAACAATACGTGCAGCAACTTTCACCATTAGCACACGTCGCCAAATCTGTAGATTTAAGAAGCCCAGCCCGCCACGATCCTTTGGGAGGCAGATTTCACTCCATTTCGCATAGTGAATCGAATGATTTTGTTGAGACCCACTCCAAAAGAAGGATGATAGAAGGCTATTAATTTTATTGATGATGGATATCGGCATAGTAGAGTTGGAGTGATCATGAAGAGGAAGCGCCGAGAGCGCGCTTTTGATAAGAGCCGCTCTACCAGCAAGGGATAGATGGTGAAGGCCCCATGATCGTATCTTGCTAGAGATGTTGTCAAGTATATAATCATAATCAGTTGTCCGAACCTTGCCTGGCCGTAACGGAATACAAAGATAGCTAATGACATTGGCCGATCTATGTCCAAGAAGTTGAAGGATAACTTGTTTTGAAGTCCTTGTGACTTTAGGTCCAAAAATGATATTTGATTTCTGAGAGTTTACAGCGTCACCCGAAAGAGCACAATAGCGGCCCAAAATAGTCGAGAGCACTGCCGCCGTTGTAGGAGTTGCCGAACCAAATAGGAGTGTGTCATCCGCAAATAAAAGATGAGAAATTTTTGGAGTGGAGAGGTTGATTTTTATACCAATTCCTGGATGCATGCTTTCCTTAATCAATAAGGATAGGAACTCCGAGCATAAAATGAATAGATAAGGAGAGAGGGGACAGCCTTGACGCAGCCCGCAAGTTGCTTGTATCCACTTAGATTTTGAACCATTTACCAGGAGACTAAATCTTGGATTGGTGATGCACTCCATGACCAGGTTTATCCAACCAATGGGGAAGTTGAACGCCATCATCGCGCGCTTTATAAAGCTCCATTGCATCCGATCGAATGCCTTTTCCATATCAATCTTCATGGCCATGTATCCGGCACTGCTTTCAGTTGTATGGAGGCGGTGGAGAAGCTCCTGAGTGAGCATGCAGTTGTCGGACATTAACCTCCCCGGGACAAAGGCCGTTTGCTCCTCCGAGATCAAGCTTCGGATTAGGGGCTTCAAATGATTTGCAAGGATTTTTGTGGTAACTTTGTAGATTGTTGAGCATAATATAATTGGTCGGAAATGATCAGGCGAACTCGGGCTGCTGCATTTTGGAATCATAACCACCAAGGTGTCTTTCCATTTTTCCTCCATACGGCACGTGGCGAAAAAGTTTTTGATGGCTGCAATTAGATCAAACATTGTAAAGTTCCAAAAAAGTGTAAAGAAGGAATGTGTTACCCCATCGCTTCCCAGAGCCTTGTTGCGCCCGAATGAGAAAACTGCTTTCTTTATCTCGGCATCCGTCGGCGGTATAGTGAGCATTTGTGTTTCTAGAACTGAAAGCTGCTTGAGAGGCCTCGGCAAGTCTTCCACAGCAGTGGAGTCGGCTAAACACCACCGGTTGGGGAAGTGTTCCACCATTAGCTCCTCAATTCGATTCGGATCAAAGACGGTTTCATTTCTGATAGTGAGTTTGAAAATCCTGTTTTCTTGCTTCCTTTGAGTAGCGGCTGCATGGAAGAAGGAAGAGTTGCGATCACCTTGATTAAGCCAGTTGGTCTTTTCCCTTTGCCACCACCAGGCGTCAAGCTTGGCCTGGATTTCGGTATAACTTCCCACCAGGCACCGTATTGAGTGAAGATCCTCATCCGAGAGAGGGGCCACAGCTTCCCGTAGTTGGAGAACTTCAATTTCACTTTCCAGTTTCTTAGCTCTTGATGATTCAGCTTTGGCATTAAATTTGGCCCATCTAGCGAGAGTCTTAATTGTCCTTGCACATTTAACTTCCAGCACCTTGTTATAATCACCTGTTACATGTTTTCTCCAAGCTCCTTGGGCTATAGAATGCACATTTGGGTTAATCATCCATGCCTCTTCAAATCTCAGGCTGCCTCTTGGCGACGAAAGCTTCAAATTGTCTAATTGCAGAAGTAGAGGAGAATGGTCCGACGCAATCCTTGTGAGGTGATGGACAGTAGATCCCGGATAGGCAAGCATTGCCGCATCATTGAATAGGACACGGTCAAGCCGTGAGAGAACCCGAGTGGCCGTTTTTTGGTTGTTGCACCAAGTAAAAGGATTTCCCGCATAGGGGATTTCATGGTAGTCACCGAGAGTAATAAAGTTGGCAAATTCATGGGGCCCTTTCGACAAATTCACTTTGCTTCCCCCTCTCTTCTCTTCTACCCACAAGACACAATTGAAATCGCCCCCCAAGATTGTTGGGAGGCTCCTGTTTAAGGTGGATAATCCATCCCAGAGTACGCGCCTTTGATGCATATATTTGCTAGCGTAAATGGCTCCCAATTGCCACTCGAAGCCGGTAGGCAAAATGACGGATGCCGTTATAAATTGTTTGTCTTTGGTAATACAATTAATCTTGAGCAGAGTATCAAGCCAAAGAAGGATAATACCTCCAGATTTTCCGATTGCTGGCACAAAGTCGAAGCTCCATTGACTACCAATGAGCCGATCCACATCCCGCCGAGAAAGAACTTGGCGCCGGGTTTCAAGAAGAACAACAACTATGGGATTATGCGAACGGACAAGCTCTTGCAAATATGCCCGGGAAGTGAGATTGCTTGCTACCCGGTAATTCCAAAATATTATCTTCGTCATTGTTTGGTAGGGGAGGCCCCCGCTGCCAATTGTCCCTCCATGTCCCAAGCTGAAACTACCCTGCTCCTGGACCTTGTGCGAGGCTTTATAGTGGGAGATCTTGGCTGCCTTTCAGCAACAACAGCAGTTGCAATATTACATAAATTAATACCTGGATCTGGCACTTCCTTTGCTGGCTGCTCTTGGCTGGGAATGAGTTCATTCTCCTTCTCAATAATGTTGGGGATGGCTATCTGGGGCTGGGAAATCACCTCCGCCGCTGGGGGAAGACCAACGTTGGGGGTGGAAAGGGTGGAGATATTGGCAGGGGGAGTATCTTTGGCGGCATCCTTATCCAACACATGTGCTATGCCCGGGGCAGCCGGTTTCTCAACTTTCCTCCATTGTCGGTTTGCATTCAGCAAACCATTGTTATCTTTGTGCTTTGGTTGTGGTTTCCGCGGGAGCACAAGAGCCCAGTCATCGAGACCATCTTGTGGGTTCCGTACATTGGCATTTTTCTTGGAAATGGGAATTGCACAAGCAGCATCTCCATGGTCAGCAAACCCGCATGCAGTGCAAAGCGAGTCGATGCCTTCATTGGTCAGTTTTTGGAAGAATTTACCAGTTTTTGCACTATTTAACCATAAGCCGCCAAGAAGTGGTGTTGATAGATCACGGCGAACGCAAAACCTTGCAAAGCTTGTTCTCGATCTTGATTTGGTGAACGCATCGATGTAAAGGGGCTCACCCACAATGCCAGCAATGCGGCAAAGGTTCTTGTCACCCCCAAAACTTAAGGGAAGCCCCGGTGCTCTAATCCAGGTTGTCACAAGCATACGTGGATTAAGAGCTGGGATAAAAGTACTTGACCATAGATCGAGACCGATAACTCGGCCAGCCACGTGCCAAGGGCCACCCAACCAAACATAGTCCCTATCCACTCTTTTGACAAACTTCAATAAGAAACATCCTTCACCAAGGTCACATACCTGGAAACCATCAAGACCTCCCCACTTTAAGCGGAGCTGGGCAGAGAGCCATTCGAAGCGGAAGTTGGCCCCCACGGCTCTGCCAACCAGAGCATTCTCAAATTCAGCTTCAATGCTGGCAGCTTCCTCATCATCCAGAGTTACAATTCCATCATCATAAAATTCTGATTGCTGAACATCAAGAGTAGGGAACTTGTTTGGTATGTTTTTTGACCATACCCGGGGGAGAGGAGCTTCGCTATGCGTAGGAAATTTTCTAGCTTGAGCTGCGACACTTGCTGCTTGGGCAGGCCGAAATTCTGGTTGTTGGGCATCAGATGCGACTCCACACAGGTTCATGATCGCCTCACTTGAGCCTGGGACGAATGGTTTTGCAGCGTGGTTTAGCGGGGAGTGGTTATCATTTGGTTGCTGGACTTTTGGGGAAGGAGATTTTTCAGCGGCATTTTATCGAACACTTTGTGTGCGGTTAACTGAACTAGTAGAATTTTCAAAGCATGTAGAATTCCTGGAACATGCAGAATTTCCTGAGCTGTCCGATTCGGACTCAGCATCACTCGCTGAGAAACGTTTAGATTCCGAGCAGGATGAGACATCCTCCTCGAGCAACACATCATCATCAGGCGGAGCTGAGCTAGGCGATAGATTTACCTGGCTGGAAAGTACCTTTTTTTCCTGAAGCAAGCTGAGCAGCCATTAATGGCGGAATGGCAGAGCTGGAAACATCCTGCACATCCTTGGAAAGCTTTTCAGGAAGAAGAGCCTTACGATTCTTCTTTTTTCCCATAGAAATAACTAGATCTGAGGGCCGAAGCCCAAAGAGCAAAAGCCGAGTCTCCCTCCAAGATGAAGCCCAACTGTGAGTTCATAAACGGCCTTGCATGTATGGTGTCGTGAAGGGCGCTTCGGACTTCGGTCATATTAACTGATCGGCTATGGATGCGGACCCCCATGGCTGAAATGAGGGTCCCATCATGACCACGAATAGAGCATCCTATTCCGGCGATGTTGTTTGGGTGAACTGAACCATCGAAGTTGATTTTTATCCAGCCCAATGGCGGGGGCGACCATTGCAGTTAGCATCTTTGTTTCCTTTGAGCGTGTGCTAGATTCCACCTCCTTCAGGAGCACATCCAATAGAGAGGCGAAGTTGGAATGTAACGGAAACTCCATTCTGGCCATCATTGTTCGAATGCGGGCAACAAAGCTACAGCTCCCATAAATGTGCGAGATATTCTCGGACTGGTTGCACCCCCACAGACAGGCGGCATCATCACGAAGGCGGTGTAGGTGTGGCCATTCGTTGGTAGGTAATAGATTGTTCAAATCTCTCCAAATCATGGCTAAATATCTCGGTTGTGCCTTCACTTTCCAAATGTTCCCGCCCCCATACAGCCCCTGCGGGCATTCCAGGCCATACAAAACACCAGCAGCCATCTGTTGCTTTTTAGAATGGTCCCAAACTAACTTGTCCCTTCCACCAACATCGTCCCTCGGCAATCTTGAAATGACATCAGTGAGGAGATCACCAAAACCACCCAAGCTCTCACCCAACCATTGCGAGTTGGCATCAAGGAGACCAGCAACTCGCTCCGGCAGGGCATCAACATTTATAAAGGTTGGCCATTTGTTGAGAGGACACGCATTAAGACAGCTATCCTCCAATGTTGAGATGTCCATGCTGTTCCCCACCATCCAGAAGGTCTGATCAGCCACAAGCTTGCCCGCAGAGGCAATGCATTTCCAGATTTTGGAGTGAGAGCGGCTCGGCACGAACCGATTCCTTCCAGCATACCTGGCCCCGAAAATCATAGCAAATAAAGAACCATCTGCAGCAGCAACCCGTGCCGCAGCTTTACCCATCAGGATGCGCCTCCAGAGAGAAGGGTTTTTAAAACCCAGTCCGCCTTTGTACCTCGGCAAGCATAAATCAACCCATTTTGTGAAATGCAAGGAGCGCTTGTTATTTGCTCCCCCCCCCAAAAGAAATTGGATAGCAAACTATTTATTTTGTTAATTGTGGAGACCGGCATAGGGGACATGGCCAGAGTGTGCAGCGGGATGGCGGACATCGTGCTTTTGATGAGAGCGATTCTACCCGCAAGAGGTAAATGCCGACCACCCCATGATCTAACTTTGCCTGAAATTTGGTCCAGTAGATGATTGAAATCAGCAATCCGAACTTTGCCCGGGCGGAGGACGATCCCCAGGTAGTTAATGGCATTGGAAGGCCCATGACCTAACAGCTGTAAGATATCCTTCTTGGAGGCCAGCGGAACCTTGGGGCCAAATAATATATTTGATTTTGAAACGTTTACAGCTTCCCCGGAGAGCAAACAGTATCGCAACAAGATCTCCTTAATCTCCCTTGCTTATCCAATTGTTGTCGCGCCAAAAATGAGAGTATCGTCCGCGAACAGGAGGTGAGAAAGCTTTGGGGCCGCAGGTGAGATTTTAATGCCAATCCCCGGTAGAGAGCTCGCCTTGAGCATTAGAGAGAGAATCTCGGAGCACATAATGAATAAGTATGGAGATAAGGGGCATCCCTGTCTTAGGCCACACGAAGCATGTATCCATTTTGTTCTGGAGCCGTTAATAAGAAGGCCAAATCGAGGGTTGGAGATACACTCCATAATGAGATTAATCCAGAATGGTGGGAAGTTGAAGCCGGCCAGCACCCGCTTGACAAATGGCCATTGGATACGATCGAAGGCCTTCTCCATGTCAATTTTCAGCGCCATGTAGCCAGTTTTACTTTGAGTAGTGTGTAGCCGATGGACAATTTCCTGAGCAAGGAAGCAGTTGTCCGATAGTAGCCGATCGGGGACAAAGGCCGTTTGCTCCTCCGATATTAGCCTTCGTAGCAGGGGCTTCATGCGATTGGCAATGATCTTTGACACCACTTTGTAAATTGTGGAACACAAACTGATTGGCCGAAAATGCTCCGGAATGCATGGCCTGCTGCACTTTGGGATAAGGACAACCAAGGTGTCCTTCCACTTAGCCTCCATAGATCCAGTAGCAAAGAAATTTTTAACTGCAGCGATAAGATCAAGCATGGTAAAATTCCAAAAATGCGTAAAAAAGGAATGGGTTACCCCGTCGCAACCCGGTGTCTTGTTCCTCCCAAAAGAGAAAACAGTTTTTTTGATTTCGGCATCTGTGGGCGGGGCAGCCAGCAATTGGCCTTCCATCTCCGAGATCCGCCCGCGAGGGCGCGACAATTCCTCAGCGGCTGTTGAGAATTCAGCACACCATCTCTTGGAAAAATGTCCCACCATAGCGTCTTCAAGATAGCTCTGCTCCGTAATGATCTCATCCATAATATGCAAGCTATGGATCCGATTAACATGTGTTCACTGTGTAGCAGCGGCCTGGAAAAATGCGGAATTCCTGTCCCCGAGCTCGAGCCAGCTGCGTTTGGAACGCTGCCACCACCAAGCGTCCAACTTTATTTGAATCTCGTTGTAGCGAGCGAGAAGATCACGGAGAGATTATAATTCAAACACGGAGAGAGCAGCACTGGCCTCACGCAACTAGAGAGCACCAATTTCCTCTTCCAGATTTTTAGCATTTTCCGCTTCCTTTTTGGCATTAAACTTTGACCACCTTGATAGGGCCTTGATGGTTCTTGAACATTTGACATCCAGGACTTTACTTGGGCTCTCAGTTACAGGTTTCAGCCAGGATCCAAGGGCGACGTTGTGAGCATCCGGATTAATCATCCACGTTTCCTCAAATTTTAGGCATCTTTCGGACCCAATGAATGAAAGTTGGTCCATTTCGAGCAGAAGAGGCGCGTGATCCGAAGCAATTCTTGGCAGATGGTGAACAATGGATCCAGGAAAAGCTAGAAGCGTCGGGGCATTTAGTAGCACACGGTCAAGCCGTGAGAGGACACAGTCAGCCGGGCGTTGGTTGTTACACCAAGTGAATATATTCCCCATATAAGGAACTTCGTGAAGACCGGAGAGAGTGATAAAGTTTGCAAATTCATGTGGTCCATTGGACATCTTGAATCTGCCACCCCCACGCTTTTCCTCCGCCCTCAACACACAATTGAAATCTCCTCCCAAGATAGTAGGAATACTCAAATTCAGATTAACCAACTCATCCCATAGGTGCCTTCGATGATGCTGAAAGATATGGTACCTAAACACCTAGAGGGGGGTGAATAGGTGACCTAATCCTTTTTAAACTTTAATGGCAGCAATCAGTTATATCACAGAATACTAACTATTTTATTACAGCAAACACACAGCATACACAGCAACAATCACAGCACAGCACAGCATACACAGTGGTTTATAGTGGTTCCCCAAGATATGGGTACATCCACTTTCCCCCTTCGCCTATCTAGCAGTGTACTAGATTCGGCCAAACTCCTCCACTGTCTCAGAACCCAAATTGGTTCCTACACCTCAGGCCCAAGGCCCTACAACTCAGCTTTATCCCAAAGCCTACACTCAGCCAACCAAGGCCTACTCTCAGCCAACCAAGGCCTACACTCAGCCCTAAAGGCCTACACTCAGCCAACAAGGCCTACACTCAGAGATCTCAATCTCCTACACTCAGGCTCTCAAGCCCTACCCTCAGCCTTTATATTTATAGGCTTACAATTCACTCAGATCCAAAGGATCCTACAAGTTAAAAATGTATTACAAATATTAACTCAACAACTCAGAAATAAAAGAGGGGAGTTGAGAGTTTCTTGATGAGTTCTTGGAAGAACTCAGCTGTATTCAATCTGACTTAGCTTTCTTCAAAGCTTCTTGAGTAGAACTGAATAAGACTGAATCCTCCTGCAGTTGTTCCTTGACCTCTGCCACTTAAGATCCCGAATGAATCTGAATCCTTCTTCTTAGCCTAGTTCCAGAGGCTGATTTCTTGGATGAAGCCCTCTCTCTCCAACTTCTTAGATCTGCACTTGGACTGCAATATCTTCTTGTGTTGATACTCTGTGTACCACTTTAATAACTTGTTCTTCAATAATGTGATCAACCTCAATAAGAGTTTCTGTAAACTGTAGGTGCCTATTTATAGGCCTTCTTCATGGTAACCGGCTGGTCCGGTCCATAACTGACTTCTGATATCTCTGACAGGTGCTGTAGACCGGCTGGAACGGCAGCTGTCAAGTCATCCAGTCATTTCTTGAAAATCTCTAACTGTCTGAAAGTTTCGAGACTTTCTGTCTTTAAGTGTCGACACTTATAGATCAAGTGTCGACACATGCTGTGTAAGTGTCGACACAAGTCTACAAGGTGTCGACACAACTCCTTGTATGTCTCGACACAGATTCTTCTTCAGGTGTCGACACTGAAATTGAGTGTCGACACAAGTACTTGATCTTCTATCTGTACTGAATTCTTCTAAGTGTCGACACATCACCTTTGTGTCGACACAACTTCTTGTGTTGAATCTGTCAAGTGTCGACACTACTTCTTGGTGTCGACACATAGTCTTCTATGTTGATACTTGCTGAGTGTCGACACAGCTCCTTGTGTAGACACACCTTCTTTTTGTTGAGACTTCAGCTGAGTGTCGACACATTCCCTTAGTGTCGACACTTGTACTTAGAATAATTTTGTTGATCTTTCTGATCTTTGCTAAGTGTCGACACAGCTCCTTGTGTCGACACTTTCTTCAAGTGTAGAGTCTTTAGCTGAGTGTCGACACATTGTGCTGGGTGTCGACACATACTTCATGTGTTGACTCTTCTGGTTGTGTGTCGACACATTGTGCTGGGTGTCGACACATACTTCAAGTGCTGACTCTTCTGTTGAGTGTCGACACATTGTTCTGAGTGTCGACACTTTAACTTAGTCTCTGCAGACTTTTGCTGAGTGTCGACACATACTTCAAGTGTCGAAACTTTCTGGTGTAGACACAGCTTCACTGGGTGTCGACACAACTCCTTGTGTCGACACTTTCTGTCTGCACTTTTCTTCACTGAGTGTCGACACAACTCCAAGTGTCGACACTTACTGTCTGGTGTCGACTCTGCATCCCAGGTGTCGACACAATGACTCCAAGTGTCGACACTGCTTGTCTGGGTGTCGACACAAGTCTTCTTAAGTGTCGACACTTTCCCTCTGGGTGTCGACACATGGACTTAGAAACTTTTGCTTCAGTCCAGTGATTACATAACCTGCACAAGTAAACTCAACATACATCAAATACATTATGATGTATATCATTGAGTTGGGTGAGGCTTCTTCAAATCAGGTACATTTGACCAATGTACCCAACAATCTCCCCCTATTTGGAGAAGTCATAACCCTTAGTCAATGATATACACCATTCATAATTAAAAATTACAAAATGATGTAAAGCAGGTTATATTCAGCAGGGTAAACATAAATATGTATTAATTCACACATGTATACACATTCATCATTTCAGAACAAATAAGAAATAGACACATTCACAGAACAATCATGAAATATATTGATCATATATTGTTCTAACATTTTTCTTATACATTTTCAGTAGTTTACAAAAATGCTTTACATTTAAAAGATTACAAAATAATCTTCAAGTAAAATCTTAATCTATTTCTGATCAGGTTCCTTGATAACTATTCCCTTGCCAGCTTGAACTTGAGCTTTGACAGGGGCATCAGCAGTTTCAGCAACAGCAGGCTTCTTGCCTTTTAGATCTTTCTTTTTAAGTTCTTCTGCCTTGATCTTCTGTCTCTCAAAATGGTGATATGGCTTAGGAAAGTACTTGCTAGGCTCCACTGCAGTAGGAGGTAGCTTTCCCATCTTTGTCTTCCTTCTATACTGAACTATTGCTTCCTGCCTGATCTCATATTTTCTCCATTCTGCTTCAGAAAACCATTTGTTCCTGTCATGAGTATTGTCCTTGGCAGCTTTCCAGGCAGTTAAAATTATATTCCTAGAGGTAGGGCTCCACTGTTCAAAGTCTGGCCTTTGTTCTGCTTGTTCCCTAAACCTCTTTTTGGACAACCTTGTCTCTTCCTCTTTCTGTAGAGCCTCTTGCATGGCTTCAGATATAGGTTGAACAACCTTTTCAATATGGACATTGTCCTTGCCCTCAGGTGGGCTATACATTGTGCTCACATCTGATTGAATCATTTCAAAGTCTGGAGGTGGATAAATGACCTGAGCTACTTCTGGTTGCTCACCTCCAAAAGAATCAGGATTTAGTCCAGATTTAGCAACCTCATTGTCATCACACAGAGGAGGATATCCAAGTGTAGCTCTGATGGAATTTGATATCCACTTAGCATGTTCAGAGCTTGCCTTGACTAGTACTCTCTCCCCCTTTATGACTTCTCTAGCCATGTGATCTCTGACATCATCCTTCTGAAATCTGATTTGACTATCCAAGTATCTGATGTCATCTTTAAAGAAAGGTTTAAGCTTTTGAAGTTGTTCAGATATGACTTTTTGGGAGGCTTGGATTGCAGTCTTTACAGCAGAAATTTCCTCTTGAAAGGCTTTGTCAAATTCAGCTTTGATAGTAGCAGAAGAGGTAGAAGGTTCAGCAGCCTTGTTCTTCAATTCAGTGACTATAGCATTATGAGAAGCAGTCAAGTTATCATTCATCCTTAGTTGATTTTCAAGAACATATCCTTGCTTCAATGCTATATCATCTACCTGTGCTTTGATCTTCTCTTGGTGTGTTGCCAAATACACCACTGCATTTCCACCTTTGTGGAAGCAATCAGTCATTTCCTTTTTGTTAAGGTTCATTTCAAACCTTATAGACTTTATATCTTGGGCCAGATCAAACTGCAAAGCTTTGTGCCCTTCATCTACATAAGCCTCTATAGCTTTTCTTTGTTCATCCAGTTTTATCTGCATTGCAATCATTAATGCACTATAATCAACAGTTGGAGCTTGTTGAACTATAGGCTGTGGGGCGATAGATTGCAGAGCTTTCTTATAACTCTGACTTATCCTTTTAAAGACATACAGTTTCTTCTTCTTTGCCCTAGCACTCTACTCATCTTCAGAGGCAGAAGTGCTGGCTATGTCAACCCTATCCTTAGGGCTTGGAGGTCTGTCAGCTTGCACATCAGGTGTCTTCTCAGTTTCTGGCCTTAAAGGCTCTTCCAGAACTTGCACTTGCTCCCCCTCAGCAGCAGCATGATCTTTTTCAGCAGCATCCTTGTCCATGTCAAAATCTGCTTGATTTAGATTTAGAAATAAATCTTCCATGGTGTATTCAGGGGGTGAAGAAGCTGGAGACATTCTTTGCTCTTCAACTACTGGATCAGGAATCTCTTCTTGTACAGCAGATGTGTCTTTTATAACAACATCTGGAGCTTGACTAGGCAGCTGAGTTTGCTGAGGAACATCAGACAAATCAGCATCTTCTTTAAGATATGCTAAAGTATTTAGGTCAGTGAGTACCTCTTGTATGATGGTGGTGGCTTGCTCACTGTCCAGTATAGAGGGTTCTTCTACAACTGGAGGCTCCCCCTGGCTTTGATCCCTGTGGATGGTGCTAGCTTGTGGTAGATCCCCCTGGATCTCAGCAATCTCTTGAGGAGCAGGAGTCTTCACTACAGGCTCTTCCTCTTGATCATCAGGAGTGAAAATAATATGTTCTTCACTCCCAGAACTGCTGGAGGACTCTTGTGCCACTGGAGCTGTTTTTCTCTTTTTCTTTGGAGGAATCTCCTTCTCAGTAACTATCTTCTCTGGGGTTGGCATTTCCTTGGACAACACCCTGTCCCATCTAGAAAAGATCCATTGATCCATCTTCCTCATGTGGTTTATCTTGCTTCCTGCAGCAGTACTCATTACCTCTGGTATCACACCAGCTAGGTATAGACTAATGATTCTGCCCAGATTGGGCTTCTTCAGACTTTCTTTAATTTTCTCAAAGACTATCACTGACCAATCAGTTCTTAGAGTAAAGATAATTCTTGTCATTATATTGAACATGGAGGCAGACACTCTATCATGCCCTCCTGGCTTACTGAGTAAGACCTTTCCAACAATCTCAGACATGAACTTTCCTTGATTATTCATGCCTTTCCTGTTAAATACAGATCCTATCTTCATCTTTGGATCAAGTCCACACCAGGTTAGAGCTTCCCTGGTCTTGGATGCAGTAATTTCTTCTTCATCTTGAGTTTTTGGTAGCCGGAGCACCTTCCTCAGATTTTTAGGTGAAACCTTGACCTTAGTTCCATGAACTCTGGATTTGATTCTGTATCCAGATTCATCTACTGCAGCTCCATTAAGGAATTCAAGCACCTCCTTCTTCCATATCTTTGTTGGTTCTGAAACTAAGTACTCTAACCCAGAATTAGCGACTAGGGTTACTACGACCCTGATTTCTTGATCAGCATCGTCGAAGGCGCCGCGCACTAGCTCATATCCTTCGTTAACGTTTTCCTCAAGCTTAGGTGCCATTAGGGTTTGTAGAATTTGTCTTTAGAAAAGAGAGGAGTCGACACAGTAGGTTTGGTCTCGAAACTTTGAAAGCGTGTCGACAAACAAAGACAGAACCCTATTTATACCTATCTGATTTTGAAGATGAACAGGCGGGACAGCTAACTTAAAATGTGTCGACACTGACTTATAATGTCTCGACACACATGTGTCGACACAAGTTTAGCCAACAGATTTTATGTGTCGACACTTGATTATGTGTCGACACAACATAACTCGAAACATTGTCGAGACTTTACTTTGAAAATTCTGAGTAAAACATAAGTGTCGACACCACTTTGGATGTGTCGACACCTACTGGACATGTGTTGACACTAACATTCTGAAGTGTCGACACCAACATCCTGGATGTGTCGACACCTTTTTCCTGAAGTGTCGACACCACTATTCTGTGTCGACATAGACTTGTCTATGTGTCGACACCTTTTTACTTAGCCAATTTTAATTCTGTAAACTTACTCTAAGTTTATCATTTCTAGTTCAATTTTGAATCTGTTGAACTTAGCTTCTTCTAGGGGCTTAGTAAACATATCAGCTATTTGATTATCAGTTTTAACATATTCAAGTAAAATATCTTCTCTTTCTACATGCTCCCTAAGAAAATGATATTTAATTTCAATATGTTTAGTTCTACTTTGAGATACAGGGTTACTAGCTATTGAAATAGCACTTGTAGAATCACAGAAAAGTGGAGTTCTACTTACCTGAAATCCATAATCCTCTAGCTGATGTTGAATCCACAGAAGTTGAGCACATCAACTTCCTGCAGCCACATACTCTGACTCTGCAGTGGAGATAGCCACACTGGTTTGCTTCTTGCTACTCCATGAAATTAGTCTCCCACCTAGGAATTGACAGGTTCCAGTAGTGCTCTTTCTATCCTCTTTGCATCCTGCAAAGTCTGCATCTGAATAACCTGTTAGATCAAAATCTCCATTCATAGGGTACCAGAGGCCTAGATAGGGAGTGCCCTTTAGATATCTCAATATTCTTTTGACTGCTGTCAAATGAGACTCTTTAGGGCAGGCTTGATACCTGGCACAAACACATGTAGCATACATGATGTCAGGTCTATTAGCAGTCAAGTATAATAGGGAGCCATCTATCCCTCTATACAAGGTTTCATCTACAGGTTTCCCTGCATCATCCTTACTAAGAGACAAACTTGACCCCATAGGAGTCTTCATGGTACTGGATGAATCCATACCATACTTCCTTATGAGTTCTAGGGTGAACTTGGACTGACATATGGATAAACCACTTTCAGTCTGTTTAACTTGGAGACCCAAGAAAAACTTCAGCTCTCCCATAGTACTCATCTCAAACTGACCTTGCATAAGTTTTGCAAACTTTTTGCAAAGGCTGCTTTCAGTAGACCCAAATATAATGTCATCTACATATATTTGGACTAGTATAACTTTGCCTCTAGATTCCCTAAGGAATAGAGTCTTATCTATTTTCCCCCTTGAGAATTTATTCTCAATAAGGAAACTAGATAGGGTTTCATACCAAGCCCTAGGGGCTTGCTTTAACCCATATAAAGCTTTCCTAAGTCTATAGACATGATGAGGTAGAGTTGGATCAACAAAACCTGAAGGATGCTCCACATAGACTTCTTCCTTAAGATTACCATTTAGGAATGCTGACTTGACATCCATTTGGTATACCTTGAATCCTTGATAGGTTGCATAGGCCAAGAACATCCTTATGGCTTCTAGTCAGGCTACTGGAGCAAAGGTTTGATCAAAATCAATACCTTCTTCTTGCCTATATCCTTTAACAACCAGTCTAGCCTTATTCTTAATGATGACCCCTTGTTCATCCATCTTATTCCTGTAGATCCACTTAGTTCCTATTACATTGTGGTCTTTAGGTTTAGGAACTAATTCACAGACCTTGCACCTTTTGAACTGGTTAAGCTCTTCTTGCATTGCTTCAGTCCATTGTGGATCTTGTATTGCTTCTTCAAACTTCTTAGGTTCAACTTGAGACAGAAAACTGGTATAGATTGCAGCATTCTGATTTCTGCTCCTTATTTGAACTCCTTGTCTTGGATCTCCAATAATCAGCTCTACTGGATGATCTCTAAGATGCGTGTTGGCTGGAGGCATCCTAACTTCTGGTTAAACCACTTCAGCATCTCCATCATACTGTACTCCTTGTATTTCTTCAGCAATTGACACATGTAGTTCTCCCCCTGGACAACAGCTACTTTCTTCTACTTGCTGTCTTGTAGCAGGCACTTCTTCTACAGTAAGCTTGTCCATTTTCTTTGTCAAACCTGTGGGGCTGCATATACTGCTAGACAACTCATTATTAATAAGTTTAGTCTCATCAAAAACTACATGCACTGATTCTTCCATAACTTGTGTAGTCAAGTTGTAGACTCTATAAGCCTTACTATTATTGCTGTACCCAACAAAAATTCCCTCCTGAGACTTGGCAGCAAACTTAGTTAAGTAAGACTTTCCATTGTTAAGTATGAAGCATTTACAACCAAAGATCCTAAAATAGGATAGGTTTGGTTTCCTGCCTTTCACAACTTCATAGGGGGTCTTGTTAAGCCTTTTAGTGATGGTAGCCCTATTTATAACATGGCATGCAGTGTTAACTGCTTCAGCCCAGAAATACTCTGGCAGTGATGTATCACTTAATAGGGTCCTACCAGCCTCTATCAAGGTTCTATTCTTCCTTTCAGCAATGTCATTTTGCTAAGGTGTTCTAGGTGAAGAGAATTCTTGAAATATCCCAAAATCTTCACATAGTTTTATCATGCTATCAGACTGAAATTCAGTACCATGGTCACTTCTAATCTTGACCACTGTACTGTTTAGTTCATTCTGAATTTGTTTGACAAAGTTATGGAAGACACTAGGTGTTTCAGATTT
The DNA here is from genome assembly GCA_039583875.1 of Platanthera guangdongensis. Classification (NCBI taxonomy): domain Eukaryota; kingdom Viridiplantae; phylum Streptophyta; class Magnoliopsida; order Asparagales; family Orchidaceae; genus Platanthera; species Platanthera guangdongensis. The sequence goes on from CM077159.1 coordinate 5,691,090, forward strand.
CTGTCTTAAGAAGAACACCCAGGAAAACCTTGAGTAGTCATCTACAACTACAAAGGTATAGACCTTCCTACCTAAGCTGTGAACTGGCATTGGACCAAAGAGATCCATATGCAAGAGGTATAAACACCTCACAGCATCTTTGTTTTCTATGCTTCTAAAGGTGGATTTAGTCTGCTTGCCCTTTTGACAAGCTGAGCAAATACCATCTTTAACACACTTAACTTGAGGACCATTCCTCACTAACTCTTTGCTAAAGAGTTTGTTAATAGTCTTGTAGTTAAGATGGGCAAGCCTCTTGTGTCATTTGACACAATGAGAGACCTTCTCATCAGCTACAAGACAAACTGGAGAACCATTGTTCTCAATCATAATGTCTAGACAGTAGACATTCCTCTTCCTATAACCTGTCAAAATGATCTCTTGATCACTTGACCTCTTGATATGACAACCATTTTTAACAAATGAGATGTCATACCCTACATCACTTAATTGACTTATACTTATTAGGTTGTGTTTCAACCCTTTAACATAAGCCACTTGAGTAATGGTAACTAAGTTTGTAGAAATATTACCAAATCCTTTGATGATTCCTTTTTCAGAACCACCAAAGGTTACTTTTGGACCATCTTTTACTGGAATGTAGTCCTTTAGTAATCCTCTTGTTCCAGTCATATGTCTGGAACATCCACTGTCCAAGTACCATGTTGGGGTATGGGCACTTGCACTCATCTGCAAAACAGATTAATGAACCTTAGAACCCAAAGAATTCTTGGGTCCTTGGTACTTGTTAGTCTGCAATCTGACAAAGCTACCCACTGGCTTTCCAACAGGTAGTTTGGTACTCACTTTGGCACTAGCATTGTGCCAACAGTCCACTGCAAAATGGCCAACTTTGCCACAACACCAACATTCAAACTTATTGTACCTTTACTTAGGTACAGCCTTGGCTGTCTTATCTACAACAGGCTTGTTGAATGTTGGGGCTTTGCCCTTGAACTTAGACTTGGACTGCTCAGTCCCTGCAGGTCTAATAAAGCCCAGTCCAGCCTTGCCTTTATGATGAACAAATTCATCAATTAAAGGTAGCACTGACTTAGGTTTAGAAAACCTAGCAACAAGATCTCTCTCTTTCCGAAGATTTATCTCCAGACCCTTGATTTGATGATTCTTAAAGGTGATAGTCCCCATCTGAATCACTATTATGTGTTTCAGTCTGGCTATCTCATTCAGCTTTTGATCAAATTGCTTCTCAAAATCTGTTGCAGCAGCTTTAAGATCAGCAATTTCCTTTGCCTGACTTTTGGCTAGGGACTTGCTTTTCTTGTAAGCTTGCAACAGCACTTTATATTCATCTATAAGCTGATGAATATCATCCTCAGACTCAGATACATTCTCATCACTTGATGAAGAAGAATCTGAATCTGAACTAGAACAAGAAACTGAACTTGAACTTGAACCTTGTACCTTACTAGGTCCTGGCTGCTCCAGGATTTTGGCACTCTCTGTCAAAGCCATTAGCCCTTGGCATTGACTGTCTTCTTGTTCATAAATAGACTCCATTAACTGCATGAATTCTTCCTCTTCTTCTTCAGCAAACAGCCCTATGTAGGCTTCAGCCTCAGACTCAGTTTCTGAAGAAGAGATATCTGATAGAGTCTTCTCCTTCTTGGCAACAAAAGACTTCTCTTTCTTTCCTTTGAAGTGAGCCTTTTTCCTGTCACCAGATTCCTTTCTCTTCTCTGGACAATCTGCAATAACATGGCCTTGTCTATTACAGTAATAGCACACTATCTTAGATCCAGTTGCCTTGCTTGACTTTGTCCTCTTCCTATCTTGCTTTGAAGGCTTTTTCTCCTGATAAAAGACTTCCTTTCCCTTTGAAGTAGAAGGTCTTGACCTCCACTGTTTCTTCTTCAAGAATTTCTGAAAGTGTCTAGTGAAGGCAGCAAAGTCTTCATCACTTTCACTGCTCTCAGTCTTTGTGCTGACTGACTCATCTGATTCTGATTCAACTACCTCTGGAGGTGGAGTTGATGAATTATTCCTGCACTTTCTGGGAACTTCTGTCTTGAAAGCAACTGATCTTTCCTTGTGTTCAATTCTTGTTGACTTCTCCTCCTCTTTCCTCACTGTCAATTGCATTTCATAAGACAATAACTTGCCAAACAGTGTAGGAGGAGGAATTTCCCCCAACTTAGCCATTTCTCTAATGACACAGATCTTTGTGTCCCAATCTTTGGTTAGGGACCTTAGGAACTTGTCATTTAGTTCATAGTTACTGAACTCTCTTCCATAAGACAAGAGTTCATTAACTATTCTGTAGAACTTCTTGTAGCACTCAGTTATGCTATCACCTTTAACTTGTCTAAAACTCTCATACTCCTTATTTAGCAAGGATTTTCTATCTTGTCTGACTTCTTCAGATCCTTCCATATACACTATAAGAGTGTCCCACATCTCTTTGGCTGTCTTACAGTGTATAAGATTCTGAAAAGTTGCATCATCAATGGCACTCACTATTATGTTCTGTGCCCTCTTGTCCATTGTGGCTAGGACAATCTCATCCTTAGTCATCTCAGAGAAATCCTTTGGAGTTCTCTGATTTGCATCTAAAACTGAAATCTTCATGGGCACATAAGGCCCTTCCTTTACTGTGATGTAGATTCTAGGGTCTGAGGCCTCCATAAACAGCCTTACCCTTTCCTTCCAGATCTCAAAGATCTCTTTCCTGTATATGGGTAATTTCATGGAACCCAATTCCTTGTGATTCTCAGAGGAACCCATGTTTCTTGATATTCTTGAATTTCTTGAATCTGTGATTTGCCTTACACTGAATCTGCCAAACAGGATCTCCTCAGACTGTTAGTCCTTTTTGAGGAACCTGGCTCTGATACCACTTGAAAGATATGGTACCTAAACACCTAGAGGGGGGTGAATAGGTGACCTAATCCTTTTTAAACTTTAATAGCAGCAATCAGTTATATCACAGAATACTAACTATTTTATTACAGCAAACAAACAGCATACACAGCAACAATCACAGCACAATACAGCATACACAGTGGTTTATAGTGGTTCCCCAAGATATGGGTACATCCACTTTCCCTCTTCGCCTATCTAGCAGTGTACTAGATTCGGCCAAACTCCTCCACTGTCTCAGAACCCAAATTGGTTCCTACACCTCAGGCCCAAGGCCCTACAACTCAGCTTTATTCAAAAGCCTACACTCAGCCAACCAAGGCCTACTCTCAGCCAACCAAGGCCTACACTCATCCCCAAAGGCCTACACTCAGCCAACAAGGCCTACACTCAGAGATCTCAATCTCCTACACTCAGGCTCTCAAGCCCTACCCTCAGCCTTTATATTTATAGGCTTACAATTCACTCAGATCCAAAGGATCCTACAAGTTAAAAATGTATTACAAATATTAACTCAACAACTCAGAAATAAAAGAGGGGAGTTGAGAGTTTCTTGATGAGTTCTTGGAAGAACTCAGCTGGATTCAATCTGACTTAGCTTTCTTCAAAGCTTCTTGAGTAGAACTGAATAAGACTGAATCCTCCTGCAGTTGTTCCTTGACCTCTGCCACTTAAGATCCAGAATGAATCTGAATCCTTCTTCTCAGCCTAGTTCCAGAGGCTGATTTCTTGGATGGAGCTCTCTCTCTCCAACTTCTTAGATCTGCACTTGGACTGCAAGATCTTCTTGTGTTGATACTCTGTGTACCACTTTAATAACTTGTTCTTCAATAATGTGATCAACCTCAACAACAGTTTCTGTAAACTGTAGGTGCCTATTTATAGGCCTTCTTCATGGTAACCGGCTGGTCCGGTCCATAACTGACTTCTGATATCTCTGACAGGTGCTGTAGACCGGCTGGAACGGCAGCTGTCAAGTCATCCAGTCATTTCTTGAAAATCTCTAACTGTCTGAAAGTGTCGAGACTTTCTGTCTTTAAGTGTCGACACTTATAGACCAAGTGTCGACACATGCTGTGTAAGTGTCGACACAAGTCTACAAGGTGTCGACACAACTCCTTGTATGTCTCGATACAGATTCTTCTTCAGGTGTCGACACTGAAATTGAGTGTCGACACAAGTACTTGATCTTCTATCTGTACTGAATTCTTCTAAGTGTCGACACATCACCTTTGTGTCGACACAACTTCTTGTGTTGAATCTGTCAAGTGTCGACACTACTTCTTGGTGTCGACACATAGTCTTCTATGTTGATACTTGCTGAGTGTCGACACAGCTCCTTGTGTCGACACACCTTCTTTTTGTTGAGACTTCAGCTGAGTGTCGACACATTCCCTTAGTGTCGACACTTGTACTTAGAATAATTTTGTTGATCTTTCTGATCTTTGCTAAGTGTCGACACAGCTCCTTGTGTCGACACTTTCTTCAAGTGTAGAGTCTTTAGCTGAGTGTCGACACATTGTGCTGGGTGTCGACACATACTTCATGTGTTGACTCTTCTGGTTGTGTGTCGACACATTGTGCTGGGTGTCGACACATACTTCAAGTGCTGACTCTTCTGTTGAGTGTCGACACATTGTTCTGAGTGTCGACACTTTAACTTAGTCTCTGCAGACTTTTGCTGAGTGTCGACACATACTTCAAGTGTCGACACTTTCTTGTGTAGACACAACTTCACTGGGTGTCGACACAGCTCCTTATGTCGACACTTTCTGTCTGCACTTTTTTCACTGAGTGTGACACAACTCAAGTGTGACACTTACTGTCTGGTGTCGACTTTCTGTCGACACACAAGTGTGACTGCTTGTCTGGGTGTCGACACAAGTCTTCTTAAGTGTCGACACTTTCCCTCTGGGTGTCGACACATGGACTTAGAAACTTTTTGCTTCAGTCCAGTGATTACATAACCTGCACAAGTAAACTCAACATACATCAAATACATTATGATGTATATCATTGAGTTGGGTGAGGCTTCTTCAAATCAGGTACATTTGACCAATGTACCCAACAGATGCATATATTTATCCGCATAGATTCCGCCCATTTGCCAAGTAACGCCAGATGGAAGCAATATGGAAGCAGTAATAAATTGTTTATTTTTAACCAAGCAGATAACCTTAATTAACTCCTCCAGCTATAAGAGGATTATACCACCTGATTTGCCAATAGCGGGAACAAAGTCGAAGCTCCAGCGCCTTCCAATTAACCGGTCCACATCCCGCCTCAAAAAAGCATGTCGGTGAGTTTCCAATAACACCACAACAATAGGATTATGACACCGTACAAGCTCATGAAGATGCGCACAGGCAGTGAGCTTGCTAGCATCGCAGCAATTCCAAAAGATTATTTTTGTCATTTCCTTAGAGGGGAGCCCCTGCTGCACAACCAGCCTCATCCCTGCTGAGAATGGATCTTGCTCTACTCTTCGACTTACCACGAGGACTCTTGGTAGGCGACCTTGCTCGCCGCACAACATCCTCCACAACTTCGTCCTCATCTACAGGGTCAATAATGGCATTTTCCCCCAATGGAATCTCGGCAGTTGGGGTAGAAACACCAACCCCTGCTTGGCTCGCCACCCCGACAGCGGAAGCATTGGTTGCTGCGTCAAAAGCAGGGGCTTTGGGAGTATTCATATCAGCAGCTATAGGCACTACTTCTTTAATAGGCTTTTCCACTTTTCGCCATTGCCAATTTCCTGGAGGTCTTGGCGGAGCTTCCCCATCCTTCGGCTTTTGAGGAGGCTTTTTGGGAGCACTAGTGTCCATTCGTCCAGCCCCGCTTGCGAGTTTAATCTCTTCGAATCGGGCTTGGCCATCATGTCACTGCAAGCAACATCCCCGTGATTGGCGAACCCGCAGGTTGTACATACGGAGCCAATCCCTTTGTAGCTAAGCTTTTGGAAGAGTTTCCCGGAACCCTTGCTATTGAGCCATAATCCTCCTACCAGCGGTATGGACAGATCCCGACGAACACAAATCCGCGCGAAGCTTGTTCGGGCTCGTGATTTAGTGAAGCCGTCAATGAAGAGAGGCTCGCCCACAATTTCGGCAATGCGGAAGAGATTTTTGTCTCCCCAAAACTGTAGGGGCAGCCCAGGAAGTCTAATCCACGTTGGCACCAACATACGCGAGTTGAGAGCCGGCACAAATCTTTCAGACCAAACATCTAGACCGACCAAGTGCCCGGCGACATGCCACGGGCCACCGAGCCAGACATAATCTTTGTCCTCCCTCCTTGAGAACTTCAACAGGAAGTATCCCTCCCCTAAGTCACATACTTGGAAGCCATTGAAGTGTCCCCACTTTAATCGAAGCTGGACCGAGAGCCATTCAAAACGAAAATTAACGCCCACAATCCTACCAACCAGCGCATTAGCAGAGTCCGCTTGGATTTCTTCCACCTCCTCATCATCCATACTTACAATGCCATCAACAAAATACTCATCTTGCTGGATGTCAACTTTCGGGAACTGGACTGGGACATTTTTAGACCAAATCCGGGGCAGCGGGGCCGGAGCCGGCAAGTGCGCTGCAGCCGGAAAAGTCACCTTAGCAGCAGCAGCCTGGGAAGCAGGAATTGAAGCAGAAATTGGCATTTTTTGTGTACCCACGGAAGGGTCATTTTGTGTCAAACCACAAGCATTCATAAGGGAGTCGACCGATCCTGGGATGAAAGGCCTCGCCGTATGCCTAAGAGGGGAATGAATGTTGTTGTTGCGGAGAATTTGGGATGATGAACTCATAGAATCATTTTCACGAACACTTGGAGGGCACTTTGAAGAACTGGCAGAACTCATAGAATGCACAGATCTCTCTGAGCTCTCCGAATCCGAAGCAGCAGAAGCATCTATAGCAGGCTTGGAAGAAACGGGGGACGAAGAAACCTCAACATCCGAAGCAACCAGGGGAGAAGAGGGAGACGCACCTCGAGCCGAACCAGAAACTGCAGGCGGAGAGGAAGGAATATGTGAGGCAGCCCTCCGCCCATCAAGAATCTTGCGATTCTTCTTCTTGCCCATCAAACGCCGAGCCCCAAAGGCCTATCAAAGCTGGAAACAGCAGAAACTGCACACCAAAACACCTGCACCTCAAGTAGCAAGCCCACCGCCACTGCACCACACCGCCACTACTGCACGAACCCCACCGCAGCTACAGCACCCACACCTGCACGCCGCCACCGCACATGCACGCCACCACAGCACCTGCATGCCACCACCGCACCCGCATGCCACCACCGCACCGGGACGGGACACGCCACCGCAGCAGACCCCGCCGCACCCCCACACTCTCTCTAGAAGCTCTCTCCACTCTCTAGAACTCTCTCCCAAAGTTTTTGGGTTCCTTGAAAGGGGCATTAGCCTATATATATATATATAATATATAAAAATATTACATGGCTACACTATCCTTGGAAAGGACGAAGGAAAGAGGCTGGGGAAGGGGCATACCCCTTTCCCATAGGAAATTAGAAGAACACGCCATATTGGCAACATAATTGGCCACAGAATTTGCTCTACGATCAACAAGAGAGACGATAATCCTTGGGCAATCCTACATCGAGTGCGCCAAAGACCGATCAACGTCGCCATCCCAAGTTCCTGATAGAATTCGGTTTAGAGTGGTGCAGGCAAAAGCTGAGTCTCCCTCCAAGATGAAGCCCAACTGTGAGTTCATAAACGGCCTTGCATGTATGTTGCCGTGAAGGGCGCTTCAGACTTCGGTCATATTAACTGATCGGCTATGGATGCGGAACCCCTTGGCTGAAATGAGGGTCCCATCATGACCACAAATAGAGCATCCTATTCCGGCGATGTTGTTTGGGTGAACTGAGCCATCGAAGTTGATTTTTATCCAACCCAATGGCGGGGGCGACCAAAAAGGCTCGATGTTTACACGGGCCGCTCAGTTACCATTCGAAGCATCCAAGATAGCATTCAAGACAATTGATGAGGGCTGCAGGAACGGCTCACCATGGAGCCGTTGATTTCTAGCTTTCCAAATACTGTAAATTATTGCAGTTAGCATCTTTGTTTCCTTTGAGCGTGTGCTAGATTCCATCTCCTTCAGGAGCACATCCAATAGAGAGGCGATGTTGGAATGTAACAGAAACCTCATTCTGGCCATCATTGTTCAAATGCGGGCAACAAAGCTATAGCTCCCATAAATGTGCGCGATATTCTCGGACTGGTTGCACCCCCACGGACAGGCGGCATCGTCACGAAGGAGGTGTAGGTGCAATCATAAGTTGGTATGTAATAGATTGTTCAAAGCTCTCCAAATCATGGCTAAATATCTTGGCTGTGCCTTCACTTTCTAGATGTTCCCGCCCCCATACAGCTCCTGCGGGCATTCCAGGCGATACAAAACACCAGCAGCCATCTGTTGCTTTTCAGAATGGGCCCAAACTAACTTGTCCCTTCCACCAACATCGTCCCTCGGCAATCTTGAAATGACATCAGTGAGGAGATCACCAAAACCACCCAAGCTCTCACCCAACCATTGCGAGCTGGCATCAAGGAGACCAGCAACTCGCTCCGGCAGGGCATCAACATTTATAAAGGTTGGCCATTTGTTGAGAGGACATGCATTAAGCCAGCTATCCTCCAATGTTGAGATGTCCATGTTGTGCCCCACCATCCAGAAAGTCTGATCAGCCACAATCTTGCCCGCAGAGGCAATGCATTTCCAGATTTTGGAGTGAGAGCGGCTCGGCACGAACCGATTCCTTCCAGCATACCTGGCCCCGAAACTCCTGGCAAATAAAGAACCATCTGGAGCAGCAACCCGTGCCGCAGCTTTACCCATCAGGATGCGCCTCCAGAGAGAAAGGTTTTTAAAACCCAGTCCGCCTTTGTCCCTCGGCAAGCATAAATCAACCCATTTTGTGAAATGCAAGGAGCGCTTGTTATTTGATCCCCCCAAAAGAAATTGGATAGCAAACTATTTATTTTGTTAATTGTGGAGACCGGCACAGGGGACATGGCCAGAGCGTGCAGCGGGATGGCGGACATCGTGCTATTGATGAGAGCGATTCTAGCCGCAAGAGATAAATGTCGAGCACACCATGATCTAACTTTGCCTGAAATTTGGTCCAGTAGATGATCGAAATTAGCAATCCGAACTTTGCTCGGGCGAAGGACAATCCCCAGGTAGTTAATGGCATTGGAAGGCCCATGACCTAACAGTTGTAAGATATCCTTCTTGGAGGCCGGCGGAACCTTGGGGCCAAATAATATATTTGATTTTGAAACGTTTACAGCTTCCCCGGAGAGCAAACAGTATCGCAACAAGATCTCCTTAATCTCCCTTGCTGATCCAATTGTTGCCGCGCCAAAAATGAGAGTATCGTCTGCGAACAGGAGGTGAGAAAGCTTTGGGGCCACAGGTGAGATTTGAATGCCAATCCCCGGTAGAGAGCTCGCCTTGAGCATTAGAGAGAGAATCTCGGAGCACATAATGAATAAGTATGGAGATAAGGGGCATCCCTGTCTTAGGCCACACGAAGCATGTATCCATTTTGTTCTGGAGCCGTTAATAAGAAGGCCAAATCGAGGGTTGGAGATACACTCCATAATGAGATTAATCCAGAATGGTGCGAAGTTGAAGCCGGCCAGCATCCGCTTGACAAATGGCCATTGGATACGATCGAAGGCCTTCTCCATGTCAATTTTCAGCGCCATGTAGCCAGTTTTACTTTGAGTAGTGTGTAGCCGATGGACAATTTCCTAAGCAAGGAAGCAGTTGTCCGATAGTAGCCGATCGGGGACATAGGCCGTTTGCTCCTCCGATATTAGCCTTTGTAGCAGGGGCTTCATGCGATTGGCAATGATCTTTGCCACGACGTTGTAAATTGTGGAACACAAACTGATTGGCCGAAAATGCTCTGGAATGCATGGCCTGCTGCACTTTGGGATAAGGACAACCAAGGTGTCCTTCCACTTAGCCTCCATAGATCCAGTAGCAAAGAAATTTTTAACTGCAGCGATAAGATCAAGCATGGTAAAATTCCAAAAATGCGTAAAAAAGGAATGGGTTACCCCGTCGCAACCCGGTGTCTTGTTCCGCCCAAAAGAGAAAACAGTTTTTTTGATTTCGGCGTCCGTGGGCGGGGCAGCCAGCAATTAGCCTTCCATCTCCGAGATCCGCCCGCGAGGGCGCGGCAATTCCTCAGCGGCTGTTGAGAATTCAGCACACCATCTCTTAGAAAAATGTCCCACCATAGCCTTTTCAAGATAGCTCTGCTCCGTAATGATCTCATCCCCAATATGCAAGCTATGGATCTGATTAACATGTGTTCGCTGTGTAGCAGCGGCCTGGAAAAATGCGGAATTCCTGTCCCCGAGCTCGAGCCAGCTGCATTTGGAACGCTGCCACCACCAAGCGTCCAACTTTATTTGAATCTCGTTGTAGCGAGCGAGAAGATCACGGAGAGATTGTAATTCAAACACGGAGAGAGCAGCACTGGCCTCACGCAACTGGAGAGCACCAATTTCCTCTTCCAGATTTTTAGCATTTTCCGCTTCCTTTTTGGCATTAAACTTTGACCACCTCGATAGGGCCTTGATGGTTCTTGCACATTTGACATCCAGGACTTTACTTGGGCTCCCAGTTACAGGTTTCAGCCAGGATCCAAGGACGACGTTGTGAGCATCCGGATTAATCATCCACGTTTCCTCAAATTTTAGGCATCTTCCGGACCCAATGAATGAAAGTTGGTCCATTTCGAGCAGAAGAGGCGCGAGATCCGAAGCAATTCTTTGCAGATGGTGAACAATGGATCCAGGAAAAGCTAGAAGCGCCGGGGCATTTAGTAGCACACGGTCAAGCCGCGAGAGGACACGGTCAGCCGGGCGTTGGTTGTTACACCAAGTGAATATATTCCCCGTATAAGGAACTTCGTGAAGACCAGAGAGAGTGATAAAGTTTGCAAATTCATGTGGTCCATTGGACATCTTGAATCTGCCACCCCCACGCTTTTCCTCCGCCCTCAACACACAATTGAAATCTCCTCCCAAGATAGTAGGAATACTCAAATTCAGATTAGCCAACTCATCCCATAGGTGCCTTTGATGATGCATATATTTAACCGCATAGATTCCGCCCATTTGCCAAGTAACGCCAAATGGAAGCAATATGGAAGTAGTAATAAATTGTTTATTTTTAACCAAGCAGCTAACCTTAATTAACTCCTCCAGCCATAAGAGGATTATACCACCTGATTTTCCAATAGCGGGAACAAAGTCGAAGCTCCAGCGCCTTCCAATTAGTCGGTCCACATCCCGCCTCGAAAAAGCCTGTCGGCGAGTTTCCAATAACACCACAGCAATAGGATTATGACACCGTACAAGCTCATGAAGATGCGAGCGGGCAGTGAGCTTGCTAGCGCCGTGGCAATTCCAAAAGATTATTTTTGTCATTTCCTTAGAGGGGAGCCCCTCGCTGCACAACCAGCCTCATCCCTGCTGAGAATGGAACTTGCTCTACTCTTCGACTTACCACGAGGCCTCTTGGTAGGCAACCTTGCTCGCCGCACGACATCCTCCACAACTTCGTCCTCATCTACGGGGTCAATAAAGGCATTTTCCCCCAATGGAACCTCGGCAGCTGGGGTAGAAACATCAACCCCTGCTTGGCTCGCCACCCCGGCAGCGGAAGCATTGGTTGCTGTGTCAGAAGCAGGGGCTTTGGGAGTATTTATATCAGCAGCTATAGGCACAACTTCTTTAATAGGCTTTTCCACTTTCCGCCATTGCCAATTTCCTGGAGGTCTTGGCGGAGCTTCCCCATCCTTCGGCTTTTGAGGAGGCTTTTTTGGGAGGACTAGTGTCCAGTCGTCCAGCCCCTCTTGCGGGTTTAATCTCTCCGAATCGGGCTTGGCCACCATGTCACTGCAAGCAACATCCCCGTGATTGGAAAACCCGCAGGTTGTACATAAGGAGCCAATCCCTTCGTAGCTAAGCTTTTGGAAGAGTTTCCCGGAACCCTTGCTATTGAGACATAATCCTCCTACCAGCGGTATGGACAGATCCCAGCGAACACAAATCCGCGCGAAGCTTGTTCGGGCTCGAGATTTAGTGAAGGCGTCAATGAAGAGGAGCTCGCCCACAATTGCGGTAATGCGGAAGAGATTTTTGTCTCCCCAAAACTGTAGGGGTAGCCCAGGAAGTCTAATCCACGTTGGCACCAACATACGCGGGTTGAGAGCCGGCACAAATCTTTCAGACCAAATATCTAGACCGACCAAGTGCCCGGCGACATACCACGGGCCACCGAGCCAGACATAATATCTGTCCTCCCTCCTTGAGAACTTCAATAGGAAGCATCCCTCCCCTAAGTCACATACTTGGAAGCCATTGAAGTTTCCCCACTTTAATCGAAGCTGGGCCGAGAGCCATTCAAAACGAAAATTAACGCCCACAATCCTACCGACCAGCGCTTTAGCATAGTCCGCTTGGATTTCTTCCACCTCCTCATCATCCATACTTACAATGCCATCAACAAAATACTCATCTTGCTGGATGTCAACTTTCAGGAACTGGACTGGGACATTTTTAGACCAAATCTGGGGCAGCGGGGCCGGAGCCGGCAAGTGCGCTGCAGCCGGAAAAGTCGCCTTAGCAGCAGCAGCCTGGGAAGCAGGAATTGAAGCAGAAATTGACATTTTTTGTGCACCCACGGAAGGGTCATTTTGTGTCAAACCACAAGCATTCATAAGGGAGTCGACCGAGCCTGGGATGAAAGGCCTCCCCGTATGCCTAAGAGGGGAATGAATGTTGCTGTTGCGGAGAATTTTGGATGATGAACTCATAGAATCATTTTCGCGAACACTTGGCGGGCGCTTTGAAGAACTGGCAGAACTCATAGAATGCACAGATCTCTCTGAGCTCTCCGAATCCGAAGCAGCAGAAGCATCTATAGCAGGCTTGGAAGAAACGGGGGACGGAGAAACCTCAACATCCAAAGCAACCAGGGGAGAAGAGGGAGACGCACCTCGAGCCGAACCAGAAACTGCAGGCGGAGAGGAAGGAATAGGCGAGGCAGCCCTCCGCCCATCAAGAATCTTGCGATTCTTCTTCTTGCCCATCAAACGCCGAGCCCCAAAGGCCTATCAAAACTGGAAACAGCAGAAACTATACACCAAAACACTTGCACCTCAAGCAGCAAGCCCACCGCCACTGCACCACACCGCCACTACTGCACGAACCCCACCACAGCTACAACACCCACACCTGCACGCCGCCACCGCACCCGCATGCCACCACCGCACCCGCACGCCACCACGGCACCGGGACGGTACGCGCCACCGCAGCAGCCCCGGCCGCACCCCCACACTCTCTCTCTAAAAGCTCTCTCCACTCTCTAGAACTCTCTCCCAAAGTTTTTTGGTTCCTTGAAGTTACAATTTCATTAAATCAAAAGAGAAAAGTACAGGGGCGAGGAACAAAGAGAAAACACAAATACAAAAACCACTAGAGAAGACACTCAGTTGCCCTCCCAGCCTCTACAGTCGGAGGCAACCAACTCAACAAAGAGGTCATCCGCCCCAACGCCGGCATCCCACATGAAGCCCCCCCGACCGCCTCCCACGCACAGTGATCCGCCGGACGGTTCGCTTCCCGGCGCACATGGTGTAACCGCACCGCCGCAAATCTGTGAGAAAAGCAAGATCCGTCTCCCCCGGGTAGGTGCCAAGCCGGGCCGTCCCCCATATCGCCTTGCTGCAGAAATCCAGAACATTAGACACATCCCGCTTGATGATAATACCCTTGGCTGCAAGAAGAGCCTGGGAGACCACACACCGGATGGCCACAATTGCTTCAAGCTCAATGCGACCCGGATCCCAATGCTGCCAAGCAAAGCCCGCCGCCATCAAGACCGCACCTGCCTCAGATCGGACCACAATACCGAGCCCCGCAGACCGGGAAGGGAGCAGGGAACCATCCACATTGACCTTGATCCACCCAGGCGGTGGGGGGCACCAGGAAGGAAAGAGAAAATGCCCAAAAGGGCGAGAGGTGCCCCAACATCCTAAGTGACAACCTTGGTCGAAGAGTGTGAGGTTCTCCACGATAGTGGCCGCAATAACCAAAGGAGTATTAACCTCCCTGTTATGAACTTTAGCATTCTGCGCCCGCCAACATTGATAGACCACATAGCATAGGAGGCGAAGCGGCTGGAGGGAGGTCTTGCCTCCTTGGCGTGCAGCACATTCGACATCCTGCCAGGACCAACCCGTTGGGAGCCGCAGTCCCCACCGGTGTAGTTCCACCCCAACCGCGCGAAGTCGGTCGCATCCACTGTAACAACCCCATCCGTTCATATGGTATATTATAGAAGGTCCGGCCGGGGCCCCACAGGATATACCACAAAACAGACGGTGAAGGTACAGGATGATATCAGAGTTACGCATCGCACCTATCACAAATCATTCTAGCGGAAGCCTAGACTACAACTTGAACTCCTCATGAATGTCCAAACATAAAACTCCATATTTTATATACTATAGGAATGTCTTACAACAAGTCCAAAGAGTTGGCCTTATGGCCTTACATGGCTTTCAAACAGTGGCCTAAACAAATTGGCGCGTAGGCCGGCCACAATAAAAGAAAACACACCATAACAAAGATAGCCTTCGAGGGCTAGCAGCAGTAGCAGCAACAACAGCAGGAACATCAACCTCTATGCGTCCCGCTCGGCTCTCCAGCACCTGTACAGGGACAATCCACCCAACGGTGGCAAACAAAAGCAACGGTCAGCGTTCAACTGACCAAATTATAACGACCCTACCCCTTCTCTCGGGGCAGCGGTATCCTTCCCTGCAGGCATAGCAAATCACAAGTATGACAAGATATATCATCAAAATGTGCTTTCACGCACACAAGCCATCACAACCGTTCGCCACCCGGCCCAACGGTCCGTGCACTCAGGGCACATTCTTGGTGTTCTGGCAAATCTCTTGCCCACCACCGTATCAGGGTCACAACCCAACGGTAAATCTCTTGAGCATTTACTCCATGGCGTGCAGCCGGAGTTAGTCTTCCTACACCGGGATGGCCCGTAGCCCCCCATTGTGTCATGGCGCGCAGGCCGAAGACTCTTGCTATGCGCTCCAACAGACCGCACCTTTTGGTCTCACGTCGGACGGACATAGCGCAGGTCGGATCCTCCACCCCCCGTTGCTCAAATCGCCTTGCCTTCTCCGAGTACAGTGTACTCATGGCTATATCAAAGGCGCGGGTCGGTCTCACCAATCCTGTTCTTGGCATTCAAGCCTGGGCATATCTCGATACCCATTTCCTTAGCACAACAGCGGGTCTTTCCTGGGCCTCCCAGTACTTCATGTGACTCTCTTCACAGGTGGACACCGCACAAGCACAAATGTCAGGGGTCTTTCCTGGCTATCATGCCAGTACTTCTTGTTACTCGCTTCACATGTGGACACCCTATGACATCAAGCATCACAAAGGGCATTTCCTGGTCACACCAGTACTTCATGTGCCTCATCCACAGGTTGGACCCCAAAAACATCACATGGCTATTTTCCTGGGCTACCACCCCAGTACTTCCTGCTACTCTTTTTCGCAGGCATAACCCATTGACTCCTTAAACTACATGTTATCACGGAGTCTTCTCTGGTTCGTATGCAACATCACCAATCCAGACCAACCTGTCCAGATGGGCTTCACACAGCATGCCTATTCCGTACTCCATTTCCGGATCTATATGCTAACAAAGGGGATTTCAAGCATCCACCCAAAGATTCCCAAAATCAGTCACCTCTTGGTGGGGGAAATCACAAAGCTATGCCAAAAAGAAGTCTTCACATGGCTAGGAAGAAAAGTCGTTACCCTTGACGACAGCTTCGGTGCCATGAACTCAAAGCTAGCTTGCAAGACTCGCAAAATCGTTTCCTCTACAATGCCGGCTTCGGATTTCTCGTCGGTAAACCGCAGCACCACCAGCAGCAGCCCCCTTTCCCTCTTCCTCCTCCTTTCTCTCTCTCTTTCTCTCTTAACTTGAAGAAAGATCAAGGCCAAGTACATGAGAATAACTTCTCAGATTTCGGCCTTTAGGAGAAGAGGAAAGAAGCTTCAGCCCTTGGATCCAGGCTGAAGGAATGGACGGCCACGATTCTGCCAAAAACACTGATTTTGACCCGACACGGCCGTGTGTCAGGCCGTGTGCCTCAAGCGGTGGTCAACCGACTTATCCAAACCAGTGACATGCCCATGGGCCACGCCCGTGTCATGGGCCGTGTCACCAACACGCCTTCAGACACTCCCGTGTCTGTGGCCGTGTGCCTGGGTGAAAAAAATCCCAAAACATCCCGAGACTTCACACGGCCTGTGACACGCCCGTGTCCCAGGCCGTGTGCCCTGACACGGCACAAAGACACGCCCTGTCGAAATCCTTCGGCGGGCTGAGTTCGTCGACCTGATTTGACACGCCCTGTGACACGCCCGTGTCACAGGCCGTGTTCAACACTCAACACTCACTTCTCGACACTCGACGATCGTCGAGTAACAATCGTCGAGTACACGACATGGCCTTGGACACGCCCGTGTCCTGGGCCGTGTGCCTCCTCTCGACACATCGTCGAGAGAAAAATCGTCGAGACAAAGGCCGATCGTCGACATAACCTCGACACGCCCTGCGACACGCCCGTGTCGCAGGCCGTGTCAGCTGACACGCCCTGGGACACGCCCGTGTCCCAGGCCGTGTTACCCAAAAATTCCTGTTTCAGAAATTTGGGCTGTTACAATCCTCCCCTCCTACAAGAAATTTCGTTCTCGAAATTCAGACATAGGAAAGGCAACAGAAATCAGCAAGAAAATTGTGACAACATATAAAATTTAATGTTACAACATTCTTGCTACAGATTACAAAAATAGCTCAGGGAACTCTTCTCGCATGGTTTGCTCTCGCTCCCATGTCAGTTCTTCACGGCCGCAGTTGTCCCACCGGACTTTTACCATACCGACCGTCTTGTTCCGCAACTGTTTCTCGGCTCGATCTTCGATCTGAATGGGTCTGACTCTCGTTGTTAGCTGATGAATTGTAATTATACGTATTTTTATGCACATTAATTTAGTCTTTTTCATTTATTTTCGTCATTTTTACTTATTTTTGTTCAATAAAATGTTCCTATTCTTGTAAATTTGCTTCTAACTTGTCTTATTTTATTTTTCAGAAAAAGTTCAAAATCTGCCAAAATTTGGGCCCTACACGCCCGTGACATATTTGTCACGCCCGTGACCACGGCGTGACGCTCAAATTCCGTGAACTGGCAGATTTCTGAAGTAAAAAGCTCGACACGCCTGCCGACACGCCTGTATCACCCGACACGGGGCGTGCCCCAAGCCGGTGTCCTCTCCTCTCGACGAATTCATCTCGACGATCGTCGAGTGTCGACACCAACAGTCACGCCCGTGACCTGGGGCGTGACTCAATTTCCGCTCGACGATTTTGACTCGACACTTTCCGCTCGACATTCGTCGAGTGTCGACACCAACTGACACGCCCAGCGTCACGCCCGTGACCTGGGGCGTGACCTTTCCAGCTGGCCCGACAAGATGCTGACAAAGACTTTCGACGCAACCCGCGCCCGGTTCTACCTCCCCGACACGCCCAGAGTCACGCCCGTGACCTGGGGCGTGACTGCTGCGAACTCAGCCCGAAGTCAACTTTCCTGTCCAATCGCCAGCCGCCTTCATGAATAGTACTGTCACGCCCCCCCTACACGCCCGTGACCGAGGGCGTGTACTTAGAAATTTTTTCCTATAAATAGCCCAGTTCTGTAAGGTCCAAGGGTTCAGATTTTTGGGCCAATTTAGTGTCTTTTTGTGGGCTGCATCCGTGATTTCTAAAGCTATGTAAGGAGATTTCTCCCTTTTTTATTTCATGTCTTGTTTTGCTTTAGCTTTAGCCCTTGTAATAGCTTGTAATAGTTCCTAAAAATCAAAAAATGTTAGATTTTCTCTTCATATTTAGCTTTGGAATGAACACTTGTGCCCACTTTCCTTCTCCTTTTTATCCTTGGTTTTATCTTTGTTCTTCATTTAGTTTTTCTTTTATGAAATGTGTGTGTGTGTATGAGTGTTATTTATTTACTGTACATGCCTTTAATTTTTCTCAAGTTAGGTTTTGTTAGAAATTCATGAAATGATGAATTAGGTTTTTCCTTTTTTTTCATGTCTTCTTTTAATTTCTTCAACATCTTCACTCTTATGAGTGTGTAAAAGAGTTACTAAAGTTTCTTTTGATTTTTTTTATTTATCTTTATTTTAGGATGAAAACCTTTTTTTTTCTTTCTCTTTTATTTCAACTTTTTTTGCTCTTTTATGAAATCCTAGGAATGAAAATTTTGAAATTTTAATTTTCCAAAAACTTTGGTTTTTAATTTGTTTTGAAAAACTTTTGTCTTCTAAATTTGTAATTTCTTCTTTTTATTTGTTTTTGGCAAAACCTATGCTTGAAAAAGTAAAAGTTTTAATTTTTAGGTAATTTTGATTTTTCTTTGTTATTTGTGTGTGTGAGTGTATGAGCCTAAATTTCCTTTTGTTCTTCTTAATCTTCATGAAGTGTGTGTGAGTGTAGGTGTATAACTTTTATGCTTTGATTCAAATTATGTAGAGTGTGTGAGTTTAGGTGTTAAATCTTTTATGCTTTCTTTTAATTGCTTTCTTTTAATGCTTTGTTCAAATTATGAAGTGTGTGTGAGTGTAGCTGTTAGCTTTATTACTTTCTTGAATTTCTTATGGAGTGTGTGTGTCTGTGTGTATTTATTTCCGCCTACTCGTTAAGAGTTAAATGGCGCACCGTTTTCATTTTCAGTCCTACTCGTTTGAGTAGGACTTGTAATTTTTCTTTCTTTATTTTTCCGCCTACTCACTTGAGTTAAATGGCCGGACTTTATTTCCCGCCTACTCGTTTGAGTAGGATTTGTAATTTTTCTTTCTTTATTTTTCCGCCTACTCACTTGAGTTAAATGGCCGGACCTTTTAGCCCTGTAATCGCATTTATTTTCTCCTACTCATTCGAGTAGGACTCGCTTTCATTTCAGTCCTACTCGTTTGAGTAGGACTTGCAATTTTCAGCTTTTATTTACCGCCCCCACTCGTTTGAGTGGGACTCGCAAATTTGAGAAATGCAAATTTCTTTTATGTGTAACTTAGTTCCTTTTTAATTTATAATTTGGAGTGTGCGTGAGTTCTTGTTTTAGCTAGTTTTTCAGTTTTCTAAATGTTGTTATTTTTCTTGTGTCCCCTTCTTATAAACGTTTAGTGTTTAATTTCGAACTCGCGCCTCACTAAATTATAAGCCGTCCCCATACCGATGTGTGGCTAATCGCTATTAGCCTCGGCATCGAAGAGCATTGGGACATTTAAAATGATTTATAATAATTAAAGCTCTTTATTTTCATTTTAATTTAAGCACTTAAGGTTTACCCCGGGTTTACGACGCGTAGGACCACATATCGATGTGTGGGCCCTATTTCCGTAGTCCATATGCTAGCTAGCCGAGAGGCCGTGCATATGGACCGATCACCCCTGGGTAAATAGAGTTGTGTGCATACCCTCGAAAGAGGACAAGCGTAATTCTACCGGATTGGGTACCCCACCCAATAGCGGGGTTCTTAGCGTAAAGCGGGCGTTAAGAGGAATCCTTCGTCGGACTAACGTTCGGTCGAATAGTCTTAACGTTTAGGTGAGCGATATCCCTATAGCTAGGTGAGCTCACATTGGTGGAACCTCCACGGCCAAGTTGCCTTATTATTAATTTGAAAACTAAGTCTTTTTATTATTAAAAATTGTTTTAGTCTTAAATCCGATTCGATGCCGAGCGTTAACCCTTCATCGAATATTTTCTAAATCGTTTTTTTTTTGCTCCTTTGCTTTTCCGTCTTTTATTAAGTAAAAAAATCCACCTTACTTTCAGTAAAATAATAGTCCTCCCGGAGGAGTAAGAATAGTCAACACGACCCCGAGAACAATACGACCTCGGTATTCCCCCGAATATCGAGTACTACTTGCGATAGGTGCACTTGCCTACCCGAGCAAGCCCGCGACGATCGACTCACCGAACCAACCACAGTAAGAGTCTGTTCGCGGGCCCATCATTAGCCCATACTCCGCCGGCACACGATCATCCGTGATCACTTGAGCTGGATCTTTCACGGCCTTCCGAAGCACCGAGATGTGAAAGACATCATGTAACCCACCCAAGTCCGCCGACAGAGCTAGCCGATAAGCCGCTTCGCCAACTCGCTCAATCACTTCAAACGGACCCAAATATCTTGGACTCAACTTTTTCAATCGTCGAATCCTGGAGACACCTTTGAATGGCTTGATCTTCAAGTAGACCCAATCGCCAACCGCAAATTCTACGTTCCGGTGCTTGGCGTTGTAGTACTTCGCTTGTCGATCTTGAGCAAAAAGCAATCGCTCGCGAATAGTCCGTATGGTTGAGTTTGCTTCATCATCCTCATTTGGTTTAAAAACCTGGGCTTCGCCCGCTTCTACCCAAGCCAAGGGAGTACGACACTTCATTCCATATAGAGCTTCATATGGTGCCATCCCAATGCTCGTCTGGTAGTTGTTATTATAAGCAAACTCTACCATATAGAGATGATCTTCCCATCTCTTTCCGAAGTCAAGGGCGCACATTCAGAGCATGTCCTCCATTGTTCTGTTGGTACGTTCAGTTTGGCCATCCGTTTGGGGATGAAAGGCCGTATTGAAAGTCAATTTTGTGCCCAACAGTCGGTGAACTAGCCTCCAATCATTTGACATGAATCGCCCATCTCGATCACTTACGATGCTCCGAGGAACACCGTGAAGCCGCACAATTTGGTCAACATATAACTTTGCCAAACTTTCAACTGAATCATCCCGCCTGTTCGGGAGAAAATGTGCCACTTTCGTTAGCCGGTCAACAATCACCCAAATGGAATCATTTCCTCGCTGCGATCTTGGCAACCCATGCACAAAATCCATGGAAATATCATCAAATTTCCACTCTGGGATCGGTAGTGATTTCAAGTAACCGCCCGGCTTTTGACATTCCGCCTTCACCATCGCACATGTTTGGCATTTAGATACATAAAGAGCAACATCTTTCTTGAGCCCTGGCCACCAGAAAAGCTTCTTCATATCGTTGAACATCTTTGTGCTCCCGGGGTGAATGAAATATTTTGTATAATGCGCTTCATACAGCAGTTCTTCCCTCAATTTCCCCCCATTCGGGACGCACAAACGGCCCTCTTTTCGCAAAAGACCGTCATTCCAGGTGAATTTGCCTTCTGGCCCTTCATTCACATAGCGCAAGAGATCTTCATCCAACTCCGTTGCCCGCCGAACTCGGTCTGCAAGGTCACATTGCACCTCAGTCCAGTTCAAGCATGCAATGGCAATGGAATTCTTGTCAACACAATAGATCTCCAATGCCTCCAGTTCCTGGATAAGACGTTCATCATGCCTTTGTAACCAATTTGCTCTAGCCGGAACCCGCCGACTCAAGGCATCCGCGACAACATTCCCCTTCCCGGGCGTATAGTGAATCTCGAAAGTGTAGTCCCCAAGGAACTCCAACCACCTTCGTTGTCGCATGTTCAAGTCTTTCTGCTCCAAAAGATACTTTAGGCTCTTATGATCGGTATAGATCTCCACCTTCACGCCATAAAGGTAGTGTCGCCACAACTTGAGTGCAAAAATCACCGCCGCTAGTTCCAAATCATGGACGGGATAATTTCGCTCGTGCACCTTCAGCTGGCGTGAGCCATAAGCAATAACCTTTCCATTCTGTAGAAGAACGCAGCCTAAGCCGCTCCCTGAGGCATCACTATAAATCACAAATCCATCGGTTCCACATGGCGAAGACAACACCGGCGCCGTGGTCAACCGAACCTTCAGCTCTTCAAAAGCTCGTGCGCACTCTGGCGTCCAAACGAACTTCTGATCTTTTCGCGTTAGTGTGGTTAGCGGCAAAGCGATCCGCGAGAAGTTTTCCACAAATCTTCTATAGTAGCCCGCAAGTCCAAGGAAACTCCTGACCTCGGCCACGGAAGACAACATTGGCCACTCTTGTTTGGCTCTTATCTTCGCTGGATCCACTGCAATGCCCGCTCCACTCACCACATGGCCCAAAAATACCACTGACGATAGCCACAACTCGCACTTCGAGAACTTGGCATATAGCTGATTGTGCCTCAACGTGTTCAACACCAACCGCAAGTGAATCTCATGCTCGACTTTGGACTTCGAGTACACCAGGATGTCATCAATGAACACTATCACAAACAGATCCAGGTACTCACGAAAAATACAGTGCATCAGATCCATAAATACCGAGGGCGCATTGCACAATCCAAAGGGCATGACTGTGAACTCATAGTGCCCATAACGCGTTCCAAATGCGGTTTTGGGAATGTCACCTTCCCGAATTCTTAACTGGTAATAACCAGACTTCAGGTCCAACTTCGAATAGACGGTCGAGCCCACTAGCTGATCGAATAACTCATCAATCCGGGGTATCAGATACTTATTCTTCTCGGTTAGCTTATTCAGTTCACGGTAATCAATACACAACCGCAACCCACCATCTTTCTTCTTTACAAAAAGCACAGGCGCGCTCCAAGGTGACATACTTGGGCGGATATAACCTTGCTCTAGCATTTCTTGTAGTTGAACCTTCAACTCAGCCATCTCTTTAGGCGCAACGCGATATGGCGAGTGGGCCACAGGTTTCGCACCTGGCACCAACTCGATTGTGAAGTCAATCTCTCGCTAGGGTGGTAGCCCAGGGAGATCCGCGGGAAACACATCTGTAAAGTTTGCCACAATCGGAACCTCGTACACATTGGCCTTAGGCTCAACAGCCTGAATTAGTGCAAAGTAACACTCTGCACCCTTCCGAACAGCTTTGACTACCTGGAGTGCAGACATCAACGTCCCGCCTACTTCTCGCATACCCGCGAACTTGGTCTCCTGTTCGGTATTCTGGCCCAACGTGATTTCTTTGGACTGGCAATCAATCATAGCATGCTGCTCCGCAAGTCAATCCATCCCAAAAATCACATCGAATTCCGATATTGGCAAAACAAATGCAGTTAAATGAAAATCCCGACTTCCTAACTGAACTGCCACATCGCAAGCTTGATCCGCAAGCATCCAATAGCCATTCGGCAACACCACTCTGACGCTATCTGTCTTTGCACGACTGAGTATTCCAAGCCGCGTAATAAACTCACTAGACAGAAAAGAATGCGATGCACCTGTATCAAACAGTGCTCGCGCCAGCGTGTCCCGAATCATAACAAAGCCTATGACAAACAAGTCACACACACAAACCGCAAACATATAGGGGTACTAAGCAAAGCATACAAACAATAGCATATGCAAAACTAAACTCATACCTGTGACCACGTCACTCTGCTTGATGGCCTCTTGCATGCCAAGATTGCAGAACCGGGGTTGCGCCTGCGAGGCAGAGGAATCCACCACCGCCTTTCCTTTTTCCGCATAAGATGCTCCCGCCTTCTTTTCACTCTTTGGCGGCATCCGACAATCTCGCGCAATATTCCCCATCCGACCACAATTGAAGCAGATATGAGTGTCTGGCTTGGAGGTCGCCCCTAATGTTGCTCCCGTTACAACTGATGAAGGAGCTTGTCCACTAGGCTTGGACTTCTTACCCCATCTCTTCTTATAAAATGTTTTTCCCGATCGGGGCGCCTTCCACTCCGGTTGCGTCACAGCCAAAGCTCTCTTCCCTTGCACCCTTTTCATATCCTTTTCCAACGCGGTCGCGGTGTCAACCAACGCTTGGAAACCTTGGTTCACAA
Organism: Platanthera guangdongensis; assembly: GCA_039583875.1. Taxonomy (NCBI): domain Eukaryota; kingdom Viridiplantae; phylum Streptophyta; class Magnoliopsida; order Asparagales; family Orchidaceae; genus Platanthera; species Platanthera guangdongensis. The sequence goes on from CM077159.1 coordinate 5,714,913, forward strand.
AACTTGACACAAGGAACCTCAGCTCGTCTCTCAGTCCTTCATAGAACCGATTAGTCTTCCTCTGCTCATCGGCAAATATAGAACCCGCATACCACCCCAAGCGAGTAAATTCATGCAGGTACGCGTCAACACTGCCATCACCTTGAGTCAACCGTTGGAATTCATTTTCCATGGCTATCCGTTGAGCCGCAGGAAGGTGCTTCGCTAGGAAGAGCCGGGAGAATTCTTCCATCGATACTTGGGTTAACGGACGACCCGCCAAGTGATGCAACTCCATCTTATCCCACCATAAACGAGCTTCTCCTTCAAGCAAAAAGGTAACTAAAGTCACTTTCTGATGCTCCGTCGTTCCTATCACCGTCATCACTCGCTTGACGCGCGATAGCCAATCCTCAGCCTGTGTCGGGGTTCCCGCTCCCGAGAATGTAGGCGGATGGAAACTCATAAACCGCGTTAGTTGCTTCTCAGCTGCTCGAGGAGCCACATCCCTGACAGGTTCAGGCCTTGCCGCCACCTGTTCTGGCCTTACAGCCGCTTGCTCCTGCCTAAGGGGCTGGCTTTGGATCATGGTAAATAAGGCCTCCGCAACTAAACGCACATGTTCCGCAGATGGTGGAGGTGTAGGCACCGCGGCTGGTGCCGTACTTTCATTAGAACGCTGGGACTCAGACGGCCCAGCTCCACTTCGTGTCGCCTAAAGGTGGACAAGACACACACATTAGCGGTCGTACCCAAGCAAACAACACAAAATCAGAACACACAGGTTCCTCAAACACACAAATATGCATTCCTATTATGGACATTCAAGAGTTCATTCGTAGACTTTGGTGTGCACAAACAAAATGTAACAACCTGGCTCTGATACTAAAAATGTAACAACCCCATCCGTTCATATGGTATATTCTAGAAGGTCCGGCCGGGGCCCCACAGGATATACCACAAAACAGACGGTGAAGGTACATGATGATATCAGAGTTACGCATCGCACCTATCACAAATCATTCTAGCGGAAGCCTAGACTACAACTTGAACTCCTCATGAATGTCCAAACATAAAACTCCACATTTTATATACTATAGGAATGTCTTACAACAAGTCCAAAGAGTTGGCCTTATGGCCTTACATGGCTTTCAAACAGTGGCCTAAACAACTTGGCGTGCAGGCCGGCCACAATAAAAGAAAACACACCATAACAAAGATAGCCTTCGAGGGCCAGCAGCAGTAGCAGCAACAACAGCAGGAACATCAACCTCTATGCGTCCCGCTCGGCTCTCCAGCACCTGTACAGGGACAATCCACCCAACGGTGGCAAACAAAAGCAACGGTCAGCATTCAGCTGACCAAATTATAACGACCCTACCCCTTCTCTCGGGGCAGCGGTATCCTTCCCTACAGGCATAGAAAATCACAAGTATGGCAAGATATATCATCAAAATGTGCTTTCACGCACACAAGCCATCACAACCGTTCGCCACCCGGCCCAACGGTCCGTGCACTCAGGGCACATTCTTGGTGTTCTGGCAAATCTCTTGCCCACCACCGTATCAGGGTCACAACCCAACGGTAAATCTCTTGAGCATTTACTCCATGGCGTGCAGCCGGAGTTAGTCTTCCTACACCGGGATGGCCCATAACCCCCCATTGTGTCATGGCGCGCAGGCCGAAGACTCTTGCTATGCGCTCCAACAGACCGCACCTTTTGGTCTCACGTCAGACGGACATAGCGCAGGTCGGATCCTCCACCCCCCGTTGCTCAAATCGCCTTGCCTTCTCCGAGTACAACGTAATCATGGCTATATCAAAGACGCGGGTCGGTCTCACCAATCCTGTTCTTGGCATTCAAGCCTGGGCATATCTCGATACCCATTTCCTTAGCACAACAGCAGGTCTTTCCTGGGCCTCCCAGTACTTCCTGTGACTCTCTTCACAGGTGGACACCGCACAAGCACAAATGTCAGGGGTCTTTCCTGGCTATCATGCCAGTACTTCCTGTTACTCGCTTCACAGGTGGACACCCTATGACATCAAGCATCACAAAGGGCATTTCCTGGTCACACCAGTACTTCCTGTGCCTCATCCACAGGTTGGACCCCAAAAACATCACATGGCTATTTTCCTGGGCTATCACCCCAGTACTTCCTGCTACTCCTTTTCGCAGGCATAACCCATTGAATCCTTAAACTACACGTTATCACGGAGTCTTCTCCGGTTCGTATGCAACATCACCAATCCAGACCAACCTTTCCAGATGGGCTTCACACAGCATGCCTATTCTGTACTCCATTTCCGGATCTATATGCTAACAAAGGGGATTTCAAGCATCCACCCAAAGATTCCCAAAATCAGCCACCTCTTGGTGGGGGAAATCACAAACCTATGCCAAAAAGAAGCCTTCACATGGCTAGGAAGAAAAGTCGTTACCCTTGACGACCGCTTCGGTACCATGAACACAAAGCTAGCTTGCAAGACTCGCAAAATCGTTTCCTCCGCAACGCCGGCTTCGGATTTCTCGTCGGTAAACCGCAGCACCACCACCAACAGCCCCCTTTCCCTCTTCCTCCTCCTTTCTCTCTCTCTTTCTCTCTTAACTTGAAGAAAGATCAAGGCCAAGTACATGAGAATAACTTCTCAGATTTCGGCCTTTAGGAGAAGAGGAAAGAAGCTTCAGCCTTTGGATCCAGGCTGAAGGAATGGACGGCCAAGATTCTGCCAAAAACACTGATTTTGACCCTACACGGCCTCTGACACGGCCGTGTGCCAGGCCGTGTGCCTCAAGCGGTGGTCAACCGACTTATCCAAACCAGTGACACGCCCATGGGCCACGCCCGTGTCATGGGCCGTGTCACAAACAAGCCTTCAGACACGCCCGTGTCTGTGGCCGTGTGCCTGGGTGAAAAAAATCCCAAAACATCCCGAGACTTCACACGGCCTGTGACACGCCCGTGTCCCAGGCCGTGTGCCCTGACACGGCACAAAGACACGCCCTGTCGAAATCCTTCGGTGGGCTGAGTTCGTCGACCTGATTTGACACGCCCTATGACACGCCCGTGTCACAGGCCGTGTTCAACACTCAACACTCACTTCTCGAAACTCAACGATCGTCGAGTAACAATCGTCGAGTACACGACACAGCCTTTGACACGCCCGTGTCCTGGGCCGTGTGCCTCCTCTCGACACATCGTCGAGAGAAAAATCGTCGAGACAAAGGCCGATCATCGACACAACCTCGACACGCCCTGCGACACGCCCGTGTCAGCTGACAGGCTCTGGGACACGCCCGTGTCCCAGGCCGTGTTACCCAAAAATTCCTGTTTCAGAAATTTGGGCTGTTACATCCACCAACGATATGATCCCGGTCCTCAGGTTCAACACACCCCCAAGGGCATAGCCAGTCCTCCGCCAGCCCACGATGGTGAAGCCACACACGGGTGGGGAACGCATCCCAAACTAGCCTCCGGCAAAAGAATCTCTCCCGAGGGTGCAACCTCAAAGCCTTCAGCCAACGCACATCCATATCCAGTGAAGACGACGACTGTTGGGGGTAAGCCAGGGAGGAGATGCCCCTGCCACTTAGCTATGAGAGCAGCTCTGGGGTGTCCTCTCCCCCTCCGCCCGGCTGGAGTTACAAAATATTGTTGCGAAGTTCGTGCACGAAGACCTGCTCAAGAAGCTCCAAGTTCCATTCATCATCATCATCCATGAGGTCAGCCACCATGAGGCCATCTAGCGTCGTGCTGTCCACAAACGTCGGCCAGAGGTTTTGTGGGGTCTCGAAAATCCAAGTATCCTTCAGAGCCACAACCCGTCTACCATTGCAAATACGCCACCGGATAATGGGGGCAAGACTGAGGAGACCATGTCAGAGGGTGGTCCACGCCGGGGAGTCAGCACGATTAGAGGAGGGGTCGTCGATTCGCCCGCCGTACTTCCCGAGAAAGACAACCCCAAATAAGGACTCTGGAGCCGTTAGCAAATCCAAGGCCAAACGTGCCCGTAAAGAGCCTTCCTAACACCACAAACGTCGGAGGCCCAAGCCCCCGGCCTGCTCCGGTGAGCAGAGGATGTCCCACTTAACATAGTGCATGCCCCGAGAGACCGCATTCTTTTGCCACAGAAACTTGCGGGCCAGCTGCTCCACCGACTCAATCACCGCACATGGGAGGGCAGAGTGGGTCAGGACGTACACCGGCACTGACAGGAAAGAAAAACGAAGAAGAGCGACATGGCCCGCCATAGATAAGTGGCGGTTTCCCCATTGGCGGATCTTGTGTTGCCACTGGGCCAACGTAGGGGCAAAGTCCACCTTAGTTAGCATCCACATGGCAAGCTTGATTCCTAGGTAGTTGAGTTCCTCCACCTTTTGGAAACCCAGCTGCCGCGCCCACCGTTCCCCCAGCCACCCCGGCATCGCCTTACTAGCCAGCACCATAGATTTGGACTTATTAATTCGTTGCCCGGTCCAGCTGCAGTAGTCATTCAGCAACCTCGAGCCCTCCCGCACAGCTTCAGAGTTTGCCCGGGCAAATAACAGGACATCATCAGCATAAAGGACGTGAGAAAGGTGAGGGCCACCCGGAGATAGAGGGAATCCCAGAGCCATACCCGAGGCGTGGATAGAAGAAGAAAGAAGTTCTGAGCACAAAATGAAAAGGTCCGGGAATAGCGGGAAACCTTGCCTGAACCCGCAGGCCCCCTCAATCCACTTAGTGTGTAACACCTCCCCTGTAATGACCATATAATATGGGTCCGGCCGGGGCCCCACAACATACAGACTCCGCAGCTTCAGTATTATAAAATGATATAGCTACTCAAACTCAAAACTCAAAATACATCACAACGGAAACAACAAAAGAGACTAGAAGTTATTCACGCCTACAAGAGTAACAAAAAGGCCTTAATGCCATTTTGTTACTCTTGTAGGCGTGGATAACTTCTAGTCTCTTTTGTTATTTCTGCTGTGATGTGTTTTGAGTTTTGAGTTTGGGTAGCTATATCATTTTATAATACTGAAGCTGTGGCGTTTGTATGTTGTGGGGCCCCGACCGGACCCATATTATACGGTCATTACATGGGAGGTGTTATACAGTGTCGCGCCCATTAATCAGCAAGGAGAATGTCGGCGCTTGAACACACTGAAGCAACCAATTTGAGAACCGTGCAGGAAACCCGAACCGGGAGAGAACCTGCTCAAGCATTTGCCAGCTCATGCGATAGTACGCTTGCTCCATGTCCACCTTGACAGCCAGGAGGCCTTCTTTGGAAGTGGAAACACGCAGCTTATTAACAGCCTCCTGAGCGAGAAGGAACTGATGGAAGATGCTCCGTCCCGGGACAAACGCACCTGCTCCGGCGAGATGAGGCGCGACAGAACATTCTTCAAACGACACACCAAGATTTTCGTGGCTATTTTATAAATAGTCTGGCAGAGGCGAATGGGCCGGAACTTCTCCGGTCTATCAGCATGCTCCACCTTGGGGATAAGAACCACCACGGTCTTCTTCCAGTCCGCCGGCATGATCCCCGTGGTGAAAAAAATCCTTCACCGCCCTGCACACGTCAACGCCCGCAACATCCCAAAAATTTTGAAAGAAAGAGGCAGTCATACCGTCCCATCCCAGAGCCCGGTTAGGCTTGAGCGAATGCACCACCACCCAAATATCTGCATCTGTAACCTCAAGAAGCAGTTCCGCCGCAAATTGAGGCAGCACCTCTGCCCGGTCCTCCAGGGACGGCCACCCATCCAAAACTAGTGGGTCGCACAGCCACTTTTGAGCAAAGTATCGAACAAAGGACTGCTCAATCACCTCTGGATCCTCAAAGAACTCGGAATCAGCAAGCTTAACCTGGAGGATACGATTCTCACGACATCGGGACGAGGCCATGGAATGAAAGTAGGTAGTGTTGGCATCTCCCTCCTGGATCCATCGCACTTTCGCTCTTTGGCGCCACCACGAATTTAAACGGGACAATGTCGCCGAGAGAGACTTGACCTTGGCAAGGAGTGTGGTAGCATCAGCCTCAGACCAATCAACTCCCCAGCACTCCCGGGCCTTAAAGTCCACCACCTCAGCTTCCTACAAAGCCTTAAGCGTTTCCAGATCTGCCAGTTTGTTCTTGCTCTAGAAGAATAAAGCCCGCAGGGTTCTTGAGCATTTTTGCTAGAGCACCTCAGCCGGACTACCGGACCCGGGTCTGCACCAGTGTTTGAGGACCACCCCTCAGGCCGCAGGGTAAGAAAGCCAAGTATCCTCAAACCGGATCCAAGGGCGGCGGGAGTGGCACTCAGGGTCGATCAAGGGGAGCAGAATAGGACAATGGTCTGAGTCGACCCAATTTAAGTGTCGCACCTGGGCCATAGGGAGCAGCCCCCAACCCTCGGTATTCGTCAAGACCCGATCCAACCTAATCCAAATCCATCCATCCCCTGGCTGATTATTACACCACGTAAACTGAGGCCCAGCGAAGTCAATTTCCCGAAGGTCTGCTAGGGTGAAAGCCTCCTCCATCTCCAGCGCACCAGTCGAGTAAACGAACTCTTTCCCACCCATCTTCTCCTCGGCACGCAGAATACAATTGAAATCACCCCCCACAAAGGCAGGTGCAGCTTCGGACAGCCAACCATTCAAAGCGTTCCAGATCGCCCTACGAACATGCAAATCCTTATTGGCGTAAATAAAGGCGACAAGAACGCGGGGGAGGCCCGAGAACTCAGCCCATCCTACCACCCATTGTGGCCCCGCCTCCAACACCTCAAACTTGACTTCAGCAGCCTTCCAGAGGACCAAAATACCCCCTGCCTTTCCAGCCGCCGGTTGATGGAAGAAATCCCACCCCCGGCCCGCAAGTTTATCCACCTCCGCACGAAGGATGTCCACCACCTTAGTCTCGAGCAAGCCCACCAGCCCCAGCTTGTGTTGAAGGATGAGGTCACTGAGATAATTGCGCGTACCTTTCTTCCGTGACCCTCGGCAATTCCAGAAAAGGATGTTAGACATGGGGAACCGAAGGGGACGCGTCCTCGCCGCCGCCAAAGGTCCCGCCTCGCCCACCTTGCCGACCTACAGCACCCCCCTCCAGCTTTTATAATTAGTTGCATTCCGTCGCTTTTACAACTCCATTCTAGCCGCTTTGGAAAATATATGGGCCCTACCCAACGGCTTTCGGCCCCTCTTCGCCCCCAGATCCACGCCATCCTTGGCAGTCATAGAGTGGTTCCTGCGGTCCACCGTGCGTTGGCCCGTCCCCGTACCCAGACTACCTGAATGCTCCACAACAGGGGAGAGAGCTCCTAGCTGGACGTTCCCCGAGTCAATATTGTCCACCAACAGCACCCTGGGCACGTCAGGGGGAGCAGAATCCACTGGGGTCGGTTCAGTGTCAATACCCAGGTCCATTTCACGAAGGGGCACATCCTCCAGCTGGTCCAGAACCCCAAACCTGTTGGTATAACTGGGCTTCACAGGCCCTGTTCGGCCCACCGTTGCCTCCCGTCTCAAGGTGACTCGGTCTGGCTCAGCATCGGCGATCCCGAGATGGTGCTCATCCTCTATCCCACGGTTATCCTGCACAGTTACACCTACCAGGCCCTGAGCCACCATGGTAGGCCCCGCAACTACAGATGAAGGCCCATCAACCACCGCTGAAGGCCCAATATTGCTCCTGCTTGTTGTGGTGCCCCCCCTTTTCCGCCTCTACCCCGACTTTGTCTCCCTTGCCCACTCCCAGATCCATTCCCTGAATCCATAGGTGCCCGAACCGGCCTGCTAGCAACACCAGGGAGATCCACCAACTTAGGTCTATGTTGCACTAGGGTCCATGGGCCATAACCCCTTTCTTCTGTAGCCACCTCCGACGGGGACCCCGTGACCACCCCAAGACGCACTCCAGCCTGGGTAACTTTCGCATCAGCAAGAGGGTTTGTTTAATCCCACACCATCCTCTCCACCGGGGGGACTCCAGTCTGCGCACGAGGCACAGAGCCATTAGCCTCAGACAGGACCGCACCACCCAAGCATTCTTCCACTCGGTGACCCACACATCCACATTGAAAGCACAGGACTTTCAATCCTTCATACTCAACCTTTTGGAAAAAATTCTGAAAGCGGCTTTTCACCCGGACACCAATCGGTAAAGGTTTAGCAAGGTTGATCTTAACACAAACCCGGGCGTATTCAATGCGACCTAGCGAGCTAGTCATACCGTCAATCCACAGCGGCTCCCCAACTTTCGCAACAATCCGGCTAATGTTGGCAGGGTCCCAGAAAAGCAGTGGAAGGTTCGGAAGATGAATCCAGATTGGTGAGGTAACCGCCGGCAACCTATTGGGGTGGAAGTCCGGCGTCCACACATCCAAGCCCAGAATAAAACCACCAATTTGCCATGGTCCGTTGCGTAACACCTCATCCCGAGCCAACGTAGATTCAAAAACACAGAGAAAACATTCTGGACTAACCACCGTGAGCCTGAAGGGACCATACTTGTCCCACCACTGATGCAGTTCGAATGCCAAAACATGTGGTGGAATTTTGTGCCCTAAGAGCCTACCAACGAGAGCGCATTCGAAATGCGTGATGAATCGTTCCGCAAGCGTATCATTCATAAGCACAGCATCATCCGCATCAATGAAATCTGATCTTTCCTCCAAGAGCTTGAGGGGCAGCGGGGGTAGCTTTGCCCAGGCGTTGGTACCTCCACCAGCCGGGTTAACAGAGAAAGGGGAGAGCGACCCGGCACCCGCACAAATGGTGGTTGCCTGGGCAAAGCTACGCCCCCCCCCCCCCCCCCCCCGAGAACCAGCTTGAAAATCTGCAGGAGAACGCCCAGCCGGTGCACACTCAGTATCTGCCCAGAAATTGGAAACATCACCAACACCCCTGGCAGCGCTAGCATCCGACATTGCACAAAAGCCTGGGATGTCATTACAATCAATGTTCCCACCCACACTCCTACTCACGGGGGAGCCCATTCTCGCTGAATCCACACCATGAAAGATATAGTACCTAAACACCTAGAGGGGGGGGGGGTGAATAGCTGACCAAATTCTTTTTGACTTTTTATGGCAGCAATCAGTTTTTAACACAGAATATAAACTACTATTACACAGCAATCACACAGCATTCACAGCAAACCACAATCACACAGTAGACACAGAGTTTTATTGTGGTTCCCCAAGCTTTGGGTACATCCACTTTCCCCCTTCGCCTATCTAGCAGTGTACTAGATTCGGCCAAACTTCTCCACTAACTCAGAACCCAAAACAGGCTCCTACACCTCAGGACCAAGGCCCTACAACTCAGCTTTTCCACAAAGCCTACACTCAGCCACAAAGTCCTACACTCAGCCACCAAGGCCTACACTCAGCCACCAAGGCCTACACTCAGCCACCAAGGCCTACACTCAAAGATAAAACTCTCCTACCCTCAGCCTTTATAATTACAGGCTTACAAGACTCAGATCCAAAGGATCCTACAAGATAAAATCAATACAATAATGTGACTCAACAACTCAGAGAAAAAAGAGAGAAGAGTTGTGAGTTTCTTGATGAGTTCTTGGAAGAACTCAGCTGGACTCAATCTGACTTAGCTTTCTTCAAAGCTTCTTGAAAGTAGAACTCAATAAGATTGACTCCTTCTGCAATTGATCCTTGATCTCTGCTACTTAAGATTCAGAGTAAATCTGAACCCTTCTTCTCAGCCTAGTTCCAATGGCTGATTTCTTGGATGTAGCTCTCTCTCTCCAACTTCTTAGATCTTCACTTGATAGCTAGATCTTCTTTAGACAATCACTTGATCTGAACTCTTTCTGCTTCAACAACAGTTTCTGTAGACTGTATAAGCATATTTATAGGTCTTCTTCATGGTAACCGGCTGGTCCGGTTCATAACTGAATTCTAACAACTCTGACAGGTACTGTAGACCGGCTGGAATGGCAGTTGTCAAGTCATCCAGTCAGTTCTTGAAAATTCTGTAACTGTCTGCAAGTGTCGAGACTTTCTGTCTTTAAGTGTCGACACTTATAGACCAAGTGTCGACACAAGATGTCTAAGTGTCGACACTAGCCTACAAGGTGTCGACACAACTCCTTGTGTTGTAGATTTTATATCTCGACACTACTTCTTCTTCATGTGTCGACACTGATAATGTGTGTCGACACAAGTACTTGTACTTCAGTATTTTGCTGAATTCTTCTAAGTGTCGACACAACACCTTTGTGTCGACACATCTTCATGTGTTGAATCTGTTAAGTGTCGACACTACTTCTTGGTGTCGACACATGTCTTCAGTGTTGATACTTGTTGAGTGTCGACACATTGCTCTGGGTGTCGACACTTTCTTCTTCTGTCGAGACTCTGGCTGAGTCTCGACACATCCCCTTAGTGTCGACACTTGTACTTAGAATATTCTTGAACTTTGCTAATCTTTGCTAAGTGTCGACACAGCTCCTTGTGTCGACACTTTCTTCAAGTGTTGAGTCTTCAGTTATGTGTCGACACATTGTTCTGGGTGTCGACACTTACTTCCAGTGTTGACTCTTCTGCTGAGTGTCGACACATTGTTCTGAGTGTCGACACTTATACTTAGTCTCTGTTAACTTTTGCTGAGTGTCGACACAGCTCCAAGTGTCGACACTTTTTGGTGTAGACACAGTTCTTCTAGGTGTCGACACTGCTGTTAAGTGTCGACACTGCTTCACTGCACTTTACTCCACTGAGTGTCGACACAGCTCCTTGTGTCGACACTTTTTGTCTAGTGTCGACTCAGCATCCCTGGTGTCGATACAATGACTCCAAGTGTCGACACTGCTTGCCTGGGTGTCGACACAAGTCTTTTTAAGTGTCGACACTTTCCCTCTGGGTGTCGACACATGGACTTAGAAACTTTTTGCTTCAGTCCTGCAAATACTTAACCTGCACAAGTAACTCAAAATACATCAAATACATTTTGATGTATATCATTGAGTTGGGTGAGGCTTCTTCAAATCAGGTACATTTAAACCAATGTACCCAACAATCTCCCCCTATTTGGAGAAGTCATAACCCTTAGTCAATGATATACACCATTCATAATAAAATTACAAAATGATGTAAAGCATGATTATATATCAGGGCAAACATAAACATGTATGAAACAAACATGTACACATAGATTGCATCACAGAACAATTATGAAATAAATTTAACACATAGCAAATTTATTACACAACACATTGTTCCAATACTTTGTCATATACATAATTCTAAAGTTTACAGAATGTTTTATATCAAAAGAATACATAGTAAACTTAAGAAATTTTCTAAGCTATTTCTGTTCAGCCTCCTTAATGACTATTCCTTTTCCAGCTTGAACTCTGGCTTGAACAGGAGCTTCAGCAACTTCTGCATCAGCAGGCTTCTTGCCTTTCAGATCTTTCTTCTTAAGTTCCTCAGCCTTAATCTTTTGTCTCTCAAAATAATGATAAGGCTTGGGAAAGTACTTGCTAGGCTCCAGAGCAGTAGGAGGTAGCTTTCCCATCTTGGCCTTCCTTCTGTACTGGATTATAGCCTCCTGCCTAGACTCATGTTTTCTCCATTCAGTTTCAGAAAACCAATTATTCCTGTCTTGAATGTTATCTTTGGCAGCTTTCCAGGCAGTCAAAATAATGTTTCTTGAGGTAGGGCTCCACTGCTCAAAGTCTGGTCTTTGTTCAGCTTGTTCCCTAAACCTCTTCTTAGACAATCTTGTCTCTTCTTCTTTCTGCAGTGCCTCTTGCATAGCTTCTGAAATTGGCTGAAAAACTTTCTCTATAATTACATTGTCCTTACCCCCAGGTGGGCTATACATGGACTGTATGTCAGCATGAATCATGTCAAAATCTGGAGGAGGGTAGATAACTTGAGCCACTTCTGGTTGCTCCCCTCCTAAATATGCAGGATGAATTCCAGATTCAGCAACATTGTCATCATCACAAAGAGGATAACCCAGTGTAGCTCCTATGGAATTAGATATCCACTTGGCATGATCAGAGCTAGCTTTGACTAAAACCCTCTCCCCCTTTATGACTTCTCTTTCTATATGATCTCTGACATCATCTTTCTGAAATCTTACTTGATTATCTAAATAATTAACTCCATATTTAAAGAAAGGTTTTAACCTTTGGAGTTTGTCAGTTATCAACTTTTGAGAATCTTGGATGGCAGTCTTAAGAGCAGTGATTTCTTCTAGGAATACTTTGTCAAAATCTGCCTTGCTATAGCTGGAGTCTGCCCTGCAGCTAGATTCTTCAATTCTGTGACTATTGCATTGTGAGATGCAGTAAGGTTGTCATTCATTCTTATCTGATTTTCAAGAACATAACCTTGCTTCACAGCCATTTCATCCACTTGTGCTTTTATCTTCTCCTGGTGTGTAGCTAAGTACACCACTGCATTTCCACCCTTGTGGAAACATTCAGTCATCTCCTTTTTATTTTGGTTCATTTCAAACCTGATAGATTTTATGTCCTGGGCTAGATCAAATTGGAGAGACTTCTGCCCTTCATCCACATACTTCTCAATTGTCTGCCTGTGCTCATCCAGTTTAATCTGCATAGCAACCATCAGTGCACTATAATCAATTGATGGTGCTGGCTGAACTATAGGTTTTGGTGCTATGGTTTGTAATGCCTTCTTGTAACTTTGGCTCCTTCTTCTGAAGACCTGAAATTTCTTCTTCTTAGCCCTTGCAGCATCCTCATCTTCAGAAGCTGATGTGCTGACAATTTCTACCCTCTCCTTAGGGCTTGGGGGTCTCTCAGTCTGCACATCTGGTGTCTTCTCAGGTTATTTTCTTACAGGCTCTTCAACATGTACTACTTGCTCCCCCTCAATTGGAGCATTCTCCTCTTCAGCAGCAGCATTGTCCTTGTCAAAGTCTTGTTGATCCAGATTTAGAAATAAATCTTCCATTGTAAATTCTTGGGGTGAAAGAGCTAGAGAAAGTCTTGGCTCTTCAACCACTGGATCAGTAACTACAACTTTAACAGATGTGTCTTCCATGACAACATCTGGGACATGGCTATCCAGCTGAGTTTGCTGATGAACATCAGACAAATCAGTATCCTCTATAGGAAAATCTAAAGCATTTAGTTCAGTGATTACCTCTAGTATTGTGTTGGTTTCTTGTTCACTTTCTAGTGTAGTTGGTTCTTCTACAACTAGAGACTCCCCCTGGATGTGATCCTTGTGTATGGGGCAAGCTTGAGGTAGCTCCCCCTGGATTTCAGTAACATCTTGAGGAGCTGGAGACTTCACAACAGTCTCTTCTTCATGCTCATCAGGTGAGAAGACAACTTGTTCTTCACTGTCAGAGCTGCTAGTGGACACTTAAGCCACTGGAGCAGTTTTCCTCTTCTTCTTGAGTGGGGTTTCCTTTTCAGGAGTGATCTTCTCTGGGGTTGGCATCTACTTAGACAACACCCTGTCCCATCCGGAGAATATCCTCATATCCATTTTTCTCATGTGGTTGATTTTGCTTCCAGCAGCTTGTTGCATAACCTCTGGTATGGTACCAGCTAGGTATAAACTTATGATCCTGCCCAGATTGGGCTTCTTCAGGCTTTCCTTTATCTTCTCAAAGATTACTACAGACCAGTCAGTTTTCAGAGAGAAGATTATCCTTGTCATAATACTAAACATATAGGCAGACACTCTGTCATGCCCTCCTGGCTTGCTCAATATCACTTTCCCAACAATTTCAGACAGGAATTTCCCCTGACAGTTCATTCCTTTTCTATTGAAGACAGAACCAATCTTCATCTTAGAATCTAGTCCACACCAAGTTAGAGCTTCCCTAGTCTTAGAAGCAGTAACTTCTTCTTCTTCTTTAGTTCTTGGTAACTGCAGTACTTTCCTCAGACTTTTTGAAGAGACCTTAACCTTCTCACCATGGACCCTGGACTTGATCTTGAATCCAGATTCGTTCACTTCAGCTCCATTGAGGAATTCCAGTACCTCTTTCTTCCAGATTTTTGTAGGTTCAGAAACAAGGAATTTCAACCCCGAGTCTGCTACTAGGGTTATCACGTTCTTAATTTCCTGGTCAGCATCCCCAAATGCGTCGCGCACCAGTTCGTATCCTTCGTTGACGTTCTCCTCAAGCTTTGGGGCCATTAGGGTTTGAAGAATTTTGACTGGAGAGAAGAGAGGTGTCGACACACAAGTTTTGGTCTCGAAACTTTTGAAAGCGTGTCGACAGACTAAGGCAAAACCCTATTTATACCTTTCTAATTTTGAAGATGAAAAGGCGGGCAGCCAACTTGAATTGTGTCGACACTGGCAATAAGTGTCGACACTGACTTATAATGTCTCGACACATATGTGTCGACACAAGTTTAGTCAACAGATTATATGTGTCGACACTTGTTTATGTGTCGACACAACTTAACTCGACACATAGTCGAGACTTTACTTAGAGAATTCTGAGTAAAAACTAAGTGTCGACACCACTTTGGATGTGTCGACACCTACTTGTCATGTGTCGAAACAAATATTCTGAAGTGTCGACACTAACTTCCTAGATGTGTCGACACCTTTTCCCTGAAGTGTCGACACCACTATACTGTCTCGACACAGACAACTCTGTGTGTCGACACTATTTTACTTAGCCAATACTATAAACTTATTCAAAGTTTATCATTCCTAGTTCAATTTTAAACCTATTGAACTTAGCTTCTTCTAGGGGCTTAGTATACATATCAGCTAATTGATTATCAGTTTTAACATATTCTAATAAAATATCTTCTCTTTCTACATGCTCCCTAAGAAAATGATATTTAATTTCAATATGTTTTGTTCTACTATGTGATACAGGATTATTGGCTATTGAAATAGCACTAGTAGAATCACAAAAGAGTGGAGTTCTACTTACCTGAATTCCATAGTCCTCAAGCTGATGTTGTATCCACAGAAGTTGAGCACAGCAACTTCCTGCAGCCATATATTCTGACTCTGCAGTGGAGATAGCCACACTTGTTTGTTTTTTGCTACTCCATGAAATTAGTCTCCCACCTAGGAATTGACAGGTTCCAGTAGTGCTTTTTCTGTCTTCTTTGCATCCTGCAAAGTCTGCATCTGAATAACCTGTTAGATCAAAATCCTCATTCCTAGGGTACCAGAGGCCTAGATAAGGAGTGCCCTTAAGATTTCTCAATATTCTTTTGACTGCTATCAAATGAGACTCTTTAGGGCAGGCTTGATACCTTGCACAGACACATGTAGCATACATGATATCTGGTCTACTTGCAGTCAAGTATAATAGGGAGCCAACTATCCCTCTATACAAGGTTTCATCTACAGGCTTCCCTGCATCATCCTTGCTAAGAGACATACTTGACCCCATAGGAGTATTCATGGTACTGGATGAATCCATACCATACTTCCTTATGAGTTCTAGGGTGAACTTGGACTGGCATATGGATAATCCATTCTCAGTCTGTCTTACTTGGAGACCCAAGAAGAACTTTAGCTCTCCCATACTACTCAACTCAAATTGACCTTGCATAAGTTTTGCAAACTTTTTGCAAAGGCTGCTTTCAGTAGACCCAAATATAATGTCATCTACATATATTTGGACTAGTATTACTTTGCCTCTAGATTCCCTAAGGAATAGAGTCTTGTCTATTTTCCCCCTTGTGAACTTGTTCTCAATGAGGAAACTAGACAGGGTTTCATACCAAGCCCTAGGGGATTGCTTTAACCCATATAAAGCTTTCCTAAGTCTATAGACATGATTAGGTAGAGTTGAATCAACAAAACCTGATGGCTGTTCCACATAGACTTCCTCTTTAAGATTACCATTCAGAAATGCTGACTTGACATCCATTTGGAAAACTTTGAATCCTTGAAAAGTTACATAGGTCAGGAACATCCTTATGGCTTCCAGTCTAGCTACTGGAGCAAAGGTTTGATCAAAGTCAATACCTTCTTCCTGCCTATATCCTTTAGCAACTAATCTTGCTTTATTCTTAATGATGACTCCATGTTCATCCATCTTATTCCTATAGATCCACTTGGTTCCTATTATATTGTGGTCTTTAGGTTTAGGAACAAGTTCCCAGACCTTGCACCTCTTGAACTGATTCAGCTCTTCTTGCATTGCTTCAGTCCATTGTGGATCTAGAATGGCTTCTTCAAATTTCTTTGGTTCAACTTGAGATAGAAAACTGGAGTAGATTGCTGTATTCAGATTTCTGCTCCTTGTTTGTACCCCTTGTCTTGGATCACCAATGATCTGCTCTACTGGATGATCTCTAAGATGCCTATAGGCTGGAGGCATCCTAACTTCTTGTTGAACCTCTTCAGTTCCTTCATCTTGCTGCATTCCTTGTACTTCTTCTGCATCAGGTACATGTAGTACTCCCCCTGGACAACAACCACTTTCTTCTACTTGCTATCTTGCAGTAGATTCTTCTTCTAGAGTGAGCTTGTCCATCTTCTTTGTTAAACCTGTGGGGCTGCATACACTACTAGACAACTCATTGTTAATAAGCCTAGTTTCATCAAATACTACATGTACAGTCTCTTCTACAACTTGTGTAGACAAGTTGTAGACTCTATAAGCCTTACTGTTGTTGCTGTACCCAACAAAAATTCCCTCTTGTGACTTGGCAGCAAACTTAGTCAAGTAAGACTTTCCATTGTTAAGTATGAAGCATTTGCAACCAAAGATCCTGAAGTAGGATAGGTTTGGTTTCCTGCCTTTCACAACCTCATAGGGGGTCTTGTTGAGGCCTTTAGTAATGGTAGCCCTATTAATAACATGGCATGCAGTATTAACTGCTTCAGCCCAGAAATATTCTGGTAGTGATGTGTCACTTAATAGGGTTCTACCTGCCTCAATCAAGGTTCTATTCTTTCTCTCAGCAATGCCATTTTGCTGAGGTGTTCTTGGTGAAGAAAACTCTTGAAATATCCCAAAGTCTTCACATAGTTTTGCCATACTCTCAGACTGAAATTCAGTACCATGGTCACTTCTAATCTTGACCACTGTACTGTCTAGTTCATTCTGAATTTGCTTGACAAAGCTATAGAAGACATTAGGTGTTTCAGATTTCTATCTTAAGAAGAACACCCAGGAAAACCTTGAGTAGTCATCTACAACTACAAAGGTATAGACCTTCCTACCTAGGCTGTGAACTGACATTGGATCAAAGAGATCCATATGCAAGAGGTATAAACACCTCACAGCATCTTTATTTTCTATGCTTCTAAAGGTGGATCTAGTCTGCTTGCCCTTTTGACAAGCTGAGCAAATACCATCTTTAACACACTTAACTTGAGGACCATTCCTCACTAACTCTTTGCTAAAGAGTTTGCCAATTGTCTTGTAGTTTAGATAAGCTAGCCTCTTGTGCCATTTGACACAATGAGAGACTTTCTCATCTGCTACAAGACACACTTGAGAACCATTGGTCTCACACATAATGTCTAGGCAGTAGACATTCCTCTTTCTATAACCTGTCAAAATGATCTCTTGATCAGTTGACCTCTTGATATGACAACCATTCTTAACAAATGAGATGTCATACCCTACATCACTTAATTGACTTATACTTATTAGGTTGTGTTTCAACCCTTTAACATAAGCCGCTTGAGTAATGGTAACCAAGTTACTAGAAATGTTACCAAACCCTTTGATGATTCCTTTTTCAGAACCACCAAAGGTAACTTTTGGACCATCCTTGATGGGTATGTAGTCCTTTAGTAAACTCCTTGTTCCAGTCATATGTCTGGAACATCCACTGTCCAAGTACCATATTGGGGGATGGCCACTTGGACTCACCTGCAAAACAGATTAGTAAACCTTAGAACCCAAAGAATTCTTGGGTCCTTGGTACTTGTTAGTTTGCATCCTGACAAGGCTACCTGCAGGCTTTCCAACAGGTAGTTTGCTACTCACTTTGGCACTAGAATTGTGCCAACAGTCCATTGCAAAGTGGCCAACCTTGCCACAGCACCAACACTCAAACTTATTGTACCTTTGCTTAGGTACTGTCTTTGCTGTCTTATATACAACTGACTTGTTGAGTGTTGGGGCTTTGCCCTTGGACTTGGACTTGGACTGAACAGTCCTTGCAGGTCTAGTAAATCCCAGTCCAGCTTTACCTTTGTGATGAACAAATTCATCAATTATGGGTAAACCTGACTTAGGTTTAGAAAACCTAGCAACTAAGTCCTTCTCCTTCTGAAGATTAATCTCCAAACTCTTGATTTGATCATTCTTAAATGATATATTTCCCATTTGAATCACAGTTATGTGCTTCAATCTGGCTATCTCATTTAGTTTTTGATCAAACAACTACTCAAAATCAGTTGCAGCAGCTTTGAGAATAGCAATTTCCTTTGCCTGACTTTTGGCTAGGGACTTGCTCTTCTTATAAGCTTGCAACAGAACTTTATATTCATCTATCAGCTGATGAATATCTTCTTCAGACTCAGATGCACTCTCATCATTTGATGATGATGAATCTGATTCTGTACTGGAACAAGAAACTAAACTTAAGGTTGAACTTTGTATCTTACTAGGTCCTGGCTGCTCCAGGATTTTGTCACTTTCAGTCAATGTCATTAGTCCTTGGCACTGACAGTCTTTTTGTTCATATATAGAATTGATAATCTGCATGAACTCTTCTTCTTCTTCCTCAACAAATAGCCCTATATATGCCTCAGCATCTGACTCAGTTTCTGAAGAAGAGATATCTGACAGGGTCTTGTCCTTTTTGGCAACAAAAGACTTCTCCTTCTTGCCCTTGTATTGAGTCCTTTTCTTGTCACTAAACTCCTTCCTCTTCTCTGGATAGTCTGCAATGACATGTCCTTGTCTATTACAGCAATAACACACAATTTTTGATAGTGTTGATTTGCTAGACTTTGACTTTTTCTTGTCTTTCTTTGAAGACTTCTTTTTCTGATAAGAGTCTTCCTTTACCTGTGAAGTAGATGGCCTTGACCTCCACTGTTTCTTCTTCAAGAACTTCTGAAAATGTCTAGTGAAGGTAGCAAAGTCCTCATCACTTTCACTGCTTTCAGACTTTGTACTTGCTGACTCATCTGACTCAGTTTCAGCAACCTTTAGAGGTGGAGAAGGTGACTTACATCTGTACTTTCTGGGGGCTTCTGTCTTGAAGGCTACTGTCCTTTCTTTGTGTTCACTTCTTGTGGATTTCTCCTCTTCTTTCCTCACTGTCAACTGCATTTCATAAGACAGCAGTTTGCCAAACAGAGTAGGTGGAGGAATTTCTGCCAACTTAGTCATTTCTCTAATGACACAGATCTTGGTGTCCCAATCTTTAGTTAGGGACCTTAGAAACTTGTCATTGAGTTCATAATTACTGAACTCTCTGCCATAGGATATGAGTTCATTCACAATTCTGTAGAACTTCATATAGCACTCAGTTATGCTATCAGCTTTTCCTTGTCTAAAACTTTCATATTCTTGATTTAGCAAGGATTTTTTGTCTTGCCTTACTTCTTCAGAATCCTCCATGTACACAATAAGAGTTTCCCACATCTCTTTAGCTGTCTTACAGTGTATTAGATTCTGAAAAGTTGCATCATCTATGACACTCACTATTATGTTCTGAGCCCTCTTATCCATAGTGGCTAGAATAATTTCATCCTTTGTCATTTCAGAGAAATCCTTAGGTGTTCTCTGATTGGCATCCAAGACTGAAACCTTCATGGGCACATATGGCCCTTCTTTTACTGTGATGTAAATCCTAGGGTCTGAGGCTTCCATAAACAGCCTCACCCTTTCCTTCCAAATCCCAAAGATTTCTTTCCTACATATAGGTAGCTTCATGGATCCCAATTCCTTGTGATTTTCAGTGGAACCCATAGTTCTTGATGTTCTTGAATCTGTAATTGACTTAACCTGAATCTGCCAACAGGATCTCCTCAGACAGTTATGTCCCTTTTTGAGGAACCTCCCTCTGATACCACTTGAAAGATATAGTACCTAAACACCTAGAGGGGGGGGGTGAATAGGTGACCAAATTCTTTTTGACTTTTTATGGCAGCAATCAGTTTTTAACACAAAATATAAACTACTATTGCACAGCAATCACGCAGCATTCACAGCAAACCACAATCACACAGTAGACACAGAGTTTTATAGTGGTTGCCCAAGCTTTAGGTACATCCACTTTCCCCCTTCGCCTATCTAGCAGTGTACTAGATTCGGCCAAACTTCTCCACTAACTCAGAACCCAAAACAGGCTCCTACACCTCAGGCCCAAGGCCCTACAACTCAGCTTTTTCACAAAGCCTACACTCAGCTACAAAGGCCTACACTCAACCACCAAGGCCTACACTCAGCCACCAAGGCCTACACTCAGCCACCAAGGCCTACACTCAGAGATAAAACTCTCCTACCCTCAGGCTTTATAATTACAGGCTTACAAGACTCAGATCCAAAGGATCCTACAAGATAAAATGAATACAATAATGTGACTCAACAACTCAGAGAAAAGAGAGAGAAGAGTTGTGAGTTTCTTGATGAGTTCTTGGAAGAACTCAGCTGGACTCAATCTGACTTAGCTTTCTTCAAAGCTTCTTGAAAGTAGAACTCAATAAGATTGACTCCTTCTGCAGTTGATCCTTGATCTCTGCTACTTAAGATTCAGAGTAAATCTGAACCCTTCTTCTCAACCTAGTTCCAATGGCTGATTTCTTGGATGGAGCTCTCTCTCTCCAACTTCTTAGATCTTCACTTGATAGCTAGATCTTATTTAGACAATCACTTGATCTGAACTCTTTCTGCTTCAACAACAGTTTCTGTAGACTGTATAAGCCTATTTATAGGCCTTCTTCATGGTAACCGGCAGATCCGGTTCATAACTGAATTCTGATAACTCTGACAGGTGTTGTAGACCGGCTGGAATGGCAGCTGTCAAGTCATCCAGTCAGTTCTTGAAAATTCTGTAACTGTCTGCAAGTGTCGAGACTTTCTGTCTTTAAGTGTCGACACTTATAGACCAAGTGTCGACACAAGATGTCTAAGTGTCGACACTAGCCTACAAGGTGTCGACACAACTCCTTGTGTTGTAGATTTTATATCTCGTCACTACTTCTTCTTCATGTGTCGACACTGATAATGTGTATCGACACAAGTACTTGTACTTCAGTATTTTGCTGAATTCTTCTAAGTGTCGACACAACACCTTTGTGTCGACACATCTTCATGTGTTGAATCTGTTAAGTGTCGACACTGCTTCTTGGTGTCGACACATGTCTTCAGTGTTGATACTTGTTGAGTATCGACACATTGCTCTGGGTGTCGACACTTTCTTCTTCTGTCGAGACTCTGGCTGAGTGTCGACACATCCCCTTAGTGTCGACACTTGTACTTAGAATATTCTTGAACTTTGCTAATCTTTGCTAAGTGTCGACACAGCTCCTTGTGTCGACACTTTCTTCAAGTGTTGAGTCTTCAGTTATTTGTCGACACATTGTTCTGGGTGTCGACACTTACTTCCGATGTTGACTCTTCTGCTGAGTGTCAACACATTGTTCTGAGTGTCGACACTTATACTTAGTCTCTGCTAACTTTTGCTGAGTGTCGACATAGCTCCAAGTGTCGACACTTTCTGGTGTAGACACAGTTCTTCTAGGTGTCGACACTGATGTTAAGTGTCGACACTGCTTCACTGCACTTTACTCCACTGAGTGTCGACACAGCTCCTTGTGTCGACACTTTCTGTCTGCTGTCGACTCAGTATCCCTGGTGTCGACACAATGACTCCAAGTGTCGACACTGCTTGCCTGGGTGTCGACACAAGTCTTCTTAAGTGTCGACACTTTCCCTCTGGGTGTCGACATATGGACTTAGAAACTTTTTGCTTCAGTCCAGCAAATACTTAACCTGCACAAGTAACTCAAAATACATCAAATACATTTTGATGTATATCATTGAGTTGGGTGACGCTTCTTCAAATCAGGTACATTTAAACCAATGTACCCAACACACCACCCGCCAGCGGATCAAAAGCTTCTTCCATTGCGTCAAGTTCAGCATCGTCCAGTCCCGGTTCATCCTCCATGCCCGCCGTCAGCGCCACACAAGAGTCCACCACCAGCGGTGTTGGAAAAAGTGCTCGAGAGACGCCACCAGTTAAACTACACCTCATACCCATGACATCATTTGCCCCCACCATCCCTAGGCTTGGTCCAGCCACCGTCGGTGGTGGCGAGCCTCCAAACACCCTTGGCTCGCCACCGCTGCAATGCATGGCTCCAGAAACCAAAGTACCACCTGGCTTTAAGCCATCCAGCACCCGAGGAGCAAAGCCAGGTGTTGGGTACATTGAAATAAATGTACCTGATTTGAAGAAGCCTCACCCTACTAAATGATATACATCAAAATGTATTTGATGTATTTTGAGTTTAGTTGTGCAGGTTAAGTATTTGTAGGGAAAGCTGAAAAGTTTCTAAGTCCATGTGTCGACACCCAGAAGGAAAGTGTCGACACTTAAGAAGACTTGTGTCGACACCCAGAGAAGCAGTGTCGACACTTGGAGTAATTGTGTCGACATCAGGAGTGCAGAATCGACACCAGAAGTAAAGTGTCGACACATACAGTTTGTGTCGACACACAATGAAGAAATGTCCAGTGAAGCAGTGTCGACACTTAGAAGCAGTGTCGACACCCAGAGGAACTTTGTCGACATCAGAAAGTGTCGACACTTGGAGGCTGTGTCGACACTCAGCAAAACTTCAACAGAGTTTAAGTACAAGTGTCGACATAATGAAGAATGTGTCGACACACAGCAAAAGTCTCAACACATGAAGAAAGTGTCGACACTAGGAGGCTGTGTCGACACTCAGCAAATTTCAATAAATTCTAAGTACAAGTGTCGACACAAAGAAGATGTGTCGACACTCAGCCAAAGTCTCAACACAAGAAGAATGTATCGACACAAGGAGAAGTGTCGACACTCAGCAAAAGTATCAACACAGAAGGCATGTGTCGACACTGAACAAGTTCAACGCAAGAAGATGTGTCGACACAAAAGAGTTGTGTCGACACTTAGCAGAATTCAACTAAGTACTGAAGAACAAGGAGTTGTGTCAACACACAATATTAGTGTCGACACATGTTGAAGATGCAGTGTCGAGAAGTAATTTCTGCAACACAAGGACTTGTGTCGACACCATAAAGGTTAGTGTCGACACTTAGTCTACTTGTGTCGACACTTGGTCTATAAGTGTCGACACTTAAAGACTGACTGTCTCGACACTTTCAGACAGTTACAGAAAATTCAAGAAGTGACTGGATGACATGACAGCTGCCATTCCAGCCGGTCTACTGTAACTGTCAGAGTTGTCAGAAAGTCGTTAGAAACCGGATCAATCGGTCACCATGAAGAAGGCCTATATATATGCTTATTCTGTCAACAAAAGTAGACTGAGAAGAAGATCAAGCAATTCATTGAATAATCAATTCAAGTGAAGATCTAAGTAGTTGGAGAGAGAGCTCCATCCAAGAAGACAAGTGTTGAACCAGTATGTGAAGAAGGGTTCAGATTGAGATCTGAATCTTAAGTTAGCAGTGATTGAAGATCAGCTGCATAGAGAATCAACCCTACTGTGTTCTACATTCAAGAAGCTTTGAAGGAAGCCAAGGGAGGTTGATCTCAGCAGAGTTCTTCCAAGACCTCATCAAGAAACCTGTCAACTCTTCTCTCTTATTCTGAGTTGTAGGTATATACATTGTATTCTTAATTTCTTGTAGGATCCTTAGGGATCTGAGTTGTAAGCCTGAAATTATAAAGGCTGAGTGGTAGGGCCTGTGTGCCTGAGTGTTGGAGATCCATTTCTCTGAGTGTAGGCCTTGTTGAAGGCTGAGTGTAGGTCTTTGTGAAGACTGAGTGGTAGGGCCTTGAGCCTGAGTTGTAGGAACCTGGTTGGGGTTCTAAGTGTAAGATCTGAGGATCTGAGGAATAGTGGAGGAGTTTGGCCACATCTAGTACACTACTAGATAGGCGAAGGGGGAAAGTGGATGTACCCAAACCTTGGGGAACCACTATAAAACTGTGTGTACTCTATGTGTGTATGATTCTGTGGTTGTTGTTTTATGATCTGTGAAATCTGTGATTAAATCTACCTAAAAGTTTAAAAAGATTAAAGTCACCTATTCACCCCCCCCCCCTCTAGGTGATTATGTACAATTTCTTTCAATTGGTATCAAAGCCAGGTTACTCAAAAAGGACATAACTGTCTGAGTAAAAGATCATGTTGGCAGATTCAGTATAATCAAGTGCAGAATCAAGAAAATCAAGAAAATGGGTTCAACAGAAAATCACAAAGAACTTGGAGTCATGAAGTTGCCAATTTGCAAAAAAGAGATTTTTGGCATCTGGAAAGAAAGGGTTAGACTATTTATGGAAGCCTCTGACCCTAGAATCTATATAACAGTCAAAGAAGGGCCATATGTGCCTATGAAAGTATCTGTCCTGGATGCAAATCAGAGAACTCCTAAGGACTTTTCAGAGATGACAAAAGATGAGATAATTCTGGCTATTATGGACAAAAGGACCCAGAATATTATAGTAAGTGCAATAGATGATGCTACATTTCAGAACTTGATACACTGTAAAACATCAAAAGAGATGTGGGATACTCTAAGAGTGTACATGGAGGGTTCTGAAGAAGTTAGGCAGGACAAAAAGTATTTGTTAAACCAAGAATATGAGACCTTCAAACAAGGCAGGTCTGATAGTATAACAGAATGCTACAAGAAATTCTATAGGATTGTCAATGAGTTGATGTCCTATGGAAGAGAATTCAGCAATTATGAGCTGAATGATAAGTTCTTGAGATCCCTAACTAAAGACTGGGATACTAAGATTTGTGTCATAAGGGAAATGGCCAAGTTAGCAGACATTCCTCCTCCAACATTGTTTGGCAAACTGTTATCCTATGAGATGCAGTTAATGGTAAGGAAGGAGGAGGAGAAGACTACCAGATTTGAGCATAAAGAAAGAGTTGTGGCATTCAAGACAGAAGCCACCAAGAAATATAAAAGTAAGTCTCCATCTCCACCTCTAAAAGTTGCTGAGACTGAGTCAGATGAGTCAGAGAGCAAGAATTCTGAAAATAGTGAGGGTGATGAAGACTTTGCAGCCTTCACAAGACATTTTCAGAAGTTCCTAAAGAAGAAACAGTGGAGGTCTAAGCCATCCACTTCACAGAAGTCATCAAAGAATGACAGGAGAAAGCCCAAGTACAGTAGAACTACAACTTCAAAGATAGTTTGTTATTGTTGTAACAGACAAGGACATGTTGTTGCTGACTGTCCAGAGAAAAGGAAAGAGTCTACTGATAAGAAGAAGACTCAAATCAAGGGCAAAAAGGAAAGGTCCTTTGTTGCTAAAAAGGACAAAAGTCTGTCAGATATGTCTTCTTCAGAAACTGATTCAGAAGTTGAAGCTTACATTGGACTGTTTGCTGAAGAAGAGGAAGAGGAGTTCATCCAGTTAATGAACTCTATATATGAGCATGAAGACAATCAGTGCCAGGGACTGATGGCCTTATCAGAAGGAGACAAAATCCAGGAGCAGCCTGGACCTAGTCAGGTACAAAATTGTTCTTCAAGTTCAATTTCTAGTGCTGGATCAAAATCAGATTCATCAGCATCAAGTGATGAGAATGAATCTGAATCTGAAGGAGATATTCATCAATTGATGATGAATATAGAGTAGTGTTGCAAGCTTTAAAGAAAAGCAAATCCTTGGCCAAGAGTCAGGCTAAGGAGATTGTCAGTCTTAAAGTTGCTGCAACAGATTTTGATAAGTTGATTGTTCAAAAACTAAATGAAATAGCCAGGCTGAAGAACATAACTGTTATTCAGATGGGGACTATAACATTTAAAAATGATTAAATCAGAAATCTGGAGATTAGTCTCCAGAAAGAGAGAGACATAGTTGCAAGGTTTTCTAAACCAAAGTCTGTTCTAACTTTGATAGATGAATTTGCACATCAAAAGGGTAAAACTGGATTAGGGTTTACAAAACCTGCTAGGACTGTAAAGTCCAAGTCTAAGGGCAAAGCCCCAGTACTCAATAAGCCTGCTGTAGACAAAACAGCCAGGGTTGTACCTAAGCAAATGTACAACAGATTTGAGTGCTGGTGTTGTGGCAAGGTAGGCCACTTTGCCATAGACTGTTGGCACAATTCAAGTGCCAAGGTGAGTAGCAATCTTCCTGCTAGAAAAGCTACAGGTAGTTTTGTTAAGAGGCAAACTAACCAGCACCAAGGACCCAAGAATTCTTTGGGTTCTAAGGTTAACTAATCTGTCTTGCAGGTGAGTTCAAGTGACCATGCCCCAATACGGTACTGGGACAGTGGATGTTCCAGACACATGACTGGAACTAGCGGATTGCTAAAGGACTACCCACCAATCAAGGATGGTCCTAAAGTCACCTTTGGTGGTTCTGAAAAAGGAATCATCAAAGGTTTTGGTAACATTTCTAGCAACCTTATAACAATTACTCAAGTGGCTTATGTTAAAGGTTTGAAACACAACATTATTAGTATAAGTCAGCTGAGTGATTTAGGATATGACATCTCATTTGTCAAAGATGGTTGTCATATCAGGAGATCAAATGATCAAGAGATCATTCTAACTGGTTATAAAAAGAGAAGTGTCTATTGTCTAGACATTATGAGTGAGAATAATGTTTCTCCAGTGTGTCTTGTAGCTAATGAGAAAGTCTCTCATTGTGTTAAATGGCACAAGAGGCTAGTCCATCTCAACTACAAGACAATTGGTCAACTCTTTAGCAAAGAGTTAGTGAGGTATGGTCCTCAGGTTAAGTGTATCAAAGATGGGATATGCTCAGCTTGTCAAAAGGGCAAGCAGACTAGATCCACCTTTAATACCATTGAGAACAAAGATGTTGTGAGGTGCTTATACCTCTTGCATATGGATCTCTTTGATCCTATGCCAGTTCACAGCTTAGGTAGGAAGGTATACACATTTGTGGTTGTAGATGACTACTCAAGGTTTTCCTGGGTGTTCTTCCTTAGACAGAAATCTGAAATACCTAATATCTTTTATAGTTTTGTCAAACAAATTCAGAATGAGTTAGACAGTACAGTGGTCAAAATAAGAAGTGACCATGGTACTTAATTCCAATCTAATAGTATGACAAAACTATGTGAAGAATTTGGGATATTTCAGGAATTTTCTTCACCAAGAACACCTCAGCAAAATGACATTGCTGGAAGGAAAAATAGAACCTTGATAGAGGCTGGTAGAACCCTATTAAGTGATACATCTCTCCCAGAATATTTCTGGGCTGAGGCAGTAAACACTGCTTGCCATGTAATTAATAGGGCTACTATCACCAAGAGCCACAATAAGACCCCCTATGAGATTGTGAAAGGCAGAAAACCAAATCTATCATATTTCAGGATCTTTGGTTGTAAATGTTATATACTTAACAATGGTAAGTCTTACTTAACCAAGTTTGCTGCCAAATCCCAAGAGGGGATCTTTGTTGGGTACAACAATAATAGTAAGGCTTATAGGGTCTACAACTTGACTACTCAAGTTGTAGAAGAGTCAGTACATGTAGTATTTGATGAAGCTAGACTCATTAAAAATGAATTATCTAGAAGTATTTGCAGCTCCACAGGTGTGACTAAGAAGATGGACAAGCTTACTATTAAAGAAGGATCTACTGCAAGTCAGCATGTGGATGATAGTGGCTGTTGTCCAGGGGGAGTACTAGATGTACCTGATGCAGAAGAAGACGAAGGAGTGCAGCAAGTTGAAGAAGCTGAAGGAGTACAACCTGAAGAAAGGCTGCCTCCAGCTAATAGACATCTAAAACATCATCCAGCCAATTAAATTATTGGTGATCTAAGACAAGGGATACAAACAAGGAGCAGAAATCTAAGTTCAGCACTCTACTGCAGTTTTCTATCCCAAGTTGAGCCAAAGAAATTTGAAGAAGCTATCCTATACCCTCATTGGATTGAGGCAATGTAAGAGGAGCTGAATCAGTTCAAAAGATGCAAAGTCTGGGAGCATGTTCCTAAATCAAAAGACCACAACATAATTGGAACTAAGTGGATCTTTAGGAACAAGATGGATGAACATGTATTTATTATAAAGAACAAAGCAAGACTGGTTGAAAAAGGTTATATGCATGAAGAAGGTATTGACTTTGATTAGACCTTTGCTCCAGTAGCCAGACTGGAGGCAATAAGGATGTTCCTGGCCTATGCAACCTATCAAGGGTTTAAAGTATACCAAATGGATGTTAAGTCAGCTTTTCTGAATGGAAATCTGAAAGAAGAAGTCTATGTGGAACAACCATCAGGTTTTGTTGATTCTACTAAACCTAATTATGTTTATAGACTAATGAAGGCTTTGTATGGGTTAAAACAAGCCCCTAGGGCTTGGTATGAAACCCTGTCTAGTTTCCTCATTGAGAATAAATTCAAAAGGGGGAAAATAGACAAGACTCTATTCCTTAGGGAATCCAGAGGCAAGATCATTCTAGTCCAAATATATGTAGATGACATCATATTTGGGTCTACTGAAAGTAGTCTTTGCAAAAAATTTGCAAAACTTATGCAAGGACAATTTGAAATGAGCAGTATGGGGGAACTTAAGTTTTTCTTGGGTCTCCAAGTTAGACAGACTGAGAATGGTTTATCCATATGCCAGTCTAAGTTCACTCTAGAATTGATAAGGAAGTATGGTATGAAATCATCCAGTACCATGAAAACTCCTATGGGGTCAAGTATGTCTCTTAGCAAAGATGATGCAGGGAAACCTGTAGATGCGACTTTGTACAGAGGGATAGTTGGCTCCCTATTATATTTGACTGCAAGTAGACCAGATATCATGTATGCTACATGTGTCTGTGCTAGGTACCAAGCTTGCCCTAAAGAATCTCATTTGACAGCAGTCAAAAGAATTCTGAGATATCTTAAGGACAGACCTTATCTAGGCCTTTGGTACCCTAGGAATGGAGACTTTGAACTGACAGCTTATTCAGATGCAGATTTTGCAGGCTGCAAGGAAGATAGGAAAAGTACAACTGGTACCTGTCAATTCCTAGGTGGAAGACTGATATCATGGAGTAGCAAGAAACAAACAAATGTGGCTATCTGCACAGTAGAATCAGAGTATGTGGCTGCTGGAAGTTGCTGTGCTCAACTTCTATGGATTCAACATCAGCTAGAAGACTATGGTATAAAAGTAAGTAGAACACTCTATTTTGTGATTCTACTAGTGCTATTTCTATTGCAAACAATCCTGTGTCCCATAGTAGAACTAAGCACATAGAAATAAAGTACCATTTTCTAAGAGAACATGTGGAAAAAGGAGATATTTCAATAGAGTATGTTAATACAGATAATCAGCTAGCTGACATGTATACTAAGCCCTTAGAAGAAACCAAATTCAATAGGTTTAAAATTGAATTATGTATGATAAACTTAGAATAGTTTATAAAAATTGGCTAAGTAAAATAGTGTCAACACACAGAGTTGTTTGTGTCGAGACAGAGAATTGGTGTCGACACTTCAGAGAAAAGGTGTCGACACATCTAGGAAGTTTGTGTCGACACTTCAGAGAATTAGTGTCGACACATGCAGGGTAGGTGTCGACACATCCAAGGTGGTGTCGACACTTAAGGTTTACTTAGAATTAGTCTAGTAAAGTCTCGACTAAGTGTCGAGCTAAGTGGTGTCGACACATAAACAAGTGTCAACACATATATTCTGTCGACTATACTTGTAGCGACACATAGTTGTCTAGACATTATAAGTCTGTGTCGACACTTTTCAACAGTATCGACACAATTTGAGTATTTTGACGCGCCCTTTCATCTTCGATTCTAGAAAGGTATAAATAGGTTCTCGCCATTGTCTGTCGACACGCTCACCAAAGTTTCGAGACCAAACTTGTGTGTCGACACCTCTCTTCTCTACATTCAAATTTCTTCAAACCCTAATGGCACCCAAGCTAGAAGAGAATGTGAATGAAGGATACGAACTCGTGCGACATGCTTTTGATGATGGGGAACCAGAGATCAAAGGCGTGATAACCCTAATAGAAGAGACAGGGTTAGAATTTCTTGTTTCCGAACCGACCAAGATATGGAAGAAAGAAGTCCTGGAATTTCTGAATGCAGCAACCCTAGATGAATCAGGACTAAAGATTAAGTCAAGGGTTCATGGGGCAAAGGTGAAGGTCTTGTTGAAATTTGTGAAGTGGAAGTGGGTGACGGGACAGGCCGCGCGGCCTGTGCGGACAGCTTTGGCGGACTGGGCGGACTGGGCGGACTGTGGGTTGCGGCCTGGTGAGAAGTCTGGTGGAAGCCGGCTGTGTTCTGAGCGGGTTGTTGCATGGTGTCCGCGGTTTGGTGCGGCCTGGTATCTGCGGATAGAGAGGCTTGCGGACTGGTGCTTTGCTCAGTGGTCGCGGGTGCAAGTTTGCGCTGTTGGCGGGTTGGTTCAAGTTCGCGGGAAGCCTTGCGGACTGGCGTGTCCGCGGTTTTGGCTGTTGCGGACTGGGCCTTGAGCTTGGCTGAGGCCTTGTCGAGCTCAGGTGTTACAGCAGGTCTTGCTGTGGAGACCGGTTGGCGGACTGGTGTTTGGAGTCCGGGAGGAAGCTGCTGTGTTGGACAAGTGCGAGGAGCTCGCGGACTGGTTGCGGTCTGTGCTAGGGTGTTTGGCGGACGGGACTTTGTGTCCGCCATGCTCGCACTGGCCCTTGATGGTTTTGGACTTGGTCACACTTGGTGTCAAGTTCATGGTGTCCGCCGTATCCGCGAAGTCCGCTGTGACCGGGCGGACTGTTGCTGTTTGCCTTTGGTCGTGGACTTGTGGCGGATTGAGGTGTGAGTCTTGCGGACTGCCTCGGGTTGGTGCGGACTGCCATTGAAGAGGGTGCTGTCCTGCAGTGGTTGGAGCTTTGCGGGCTGGTGCCTTGTCCGCTTAGCTTGGGCGGACTGGAGAGGGTTCGTCAAATGGTTGCCTTGCTCCTGGCGGTTTCCCTTGGTGACTGGCTAAGTCCTCGCGGACTGAGCGGACGGTCGTTTGTATTCGCGCGGGCTGGGGCGGTGTCGCTATCTCATGGGCGGTGACCACACTCCTCACCTGGCCTATAAATAGGACCCCCCTGGCACATCTACAGTAACCTAAGTAACGTGAGTGAACAGTAAATTGGGTTGGGCGAGTGCTGCGGTCTGTGTTTTTCAGTCCGCGCGGATTGTTTCAGGCTGACGGTTTGTTGTGTGCAGGTCGCGCGGATAACTTCAAGGAGCCAGGAGTTTGGCTGTGACTTCGGTCAGTGCTTGGAAGTGTGCGGTCTCTGCGGACTCAGCAGGAGGTCGCTCTGCGACTTGTCAGTTCTGTTTCAACTTTCCCAGCTTCAATAACCTGTCCGCCGGCTTCAGGCGGGTAGGGGAGTTCCTCAGTTCGGGTTCAGCAGGAGGCGAATAACGGTCTGTCCGCGCGGCCTCGCGGTCTCGGCGGACTCCGTGGTATTCGGCGGATTGCAGCATAGCTTGGGCGAGCTCAGCGGTCTCGGCGGTCTCGGCGACCTCGCGGTCTCGGTGGACTGGAGTGCTGTCCGCCCGGCTTGTTTTTTGGTTTCTTCTGTTTACAGCTGTAATACTAGCGAAATCATGTCTCGCTATGTATGCCTCGGATTGTAAAGAAGTGAATGCATAATAAGATCTTCTTGTGCTTCCATTGTTTTGTTGGGTGCAACCTCTAGTCCTTGGGTTTTCCGCAGGTTCAGCGTGCGAACTGGGTAGTTCCGAAGATATTAATTTGGTGTTTGGGCTATCTTGCTGACCACGTTGAGAAAATTTAACATGGTATCAGAGGCAGGTTCCTGAGGTTGCGGAGGTTCAGTTGCGTGAGCGGAGGTCAGCCAGTGTTGTTACTCAGTGATTGAGTGGTGATCAACCTGTGTTGTTGCTCGGAGCTGCTGAAGGGTACCAACAGGTGGTTGCAATGGAAGGAAGCTTAGCAAGAGGTCTGGGCATTGAACTCTTAACGCCGACTAACTATAAAAAGTGGAAGTCGTGCATGAAGAGTTATCTTCTAGGCGAGGAGCTGTGGGAAGTTGTCGGTGGAGACGACAGACAGGAAGTTACTGCTGCTTTCGGTACTGCTGAGCAGGTGAGGCTCTGGAGAAGAACTAATGCTAAGGCAGAGTTCGTTCTGAAGAGAGCTGTCTCTCCGGAACTGTTTGATCACATCATTGGATGTGAGTCGGCTGCTGATATTTGGACAACCATTGATGAGTTGTTCAATAGGAAGAATGTGGCGCGGCTTCAGTTCCTGGAGAATGAGTTGGCCAGGGCAACTCAGGGAGACCTTTCCATCTCCAGGTACTTCTTAAAGATGAAGAGCTTGTGTGCTGAGCTGTCGGCACTGGATCCTGATGAGACTATCTCTGAGGCAAAGATGAAAAGGCACATTTTCCGCGGCTTGCGGAAGGAGTATGTGGCCTTTGTTACGTCTGTTCAAGGGTGGGCTACTCAGCCGTCTCTGCTGGAGCTGGAGAATCTGCTTGCCTCGCAGGAGAGCTTAGCAAGGCAGATGGCTGGAGTGAATCTGAATCAGGAAGGCAGCGAGGCTCTCTTCTCAGGCAAGAAGAAGGGATGGGAAGGGAAGAAGAAGAAGAAGGTGCAGGCCGCTGTTGAGAAGGAGACTTCAACTTCATATCCGCCGGAGAGGAGCAATGCTCCTAAGGACTGGAAGAAGAATCTGAAGTGCTACCGGTGTCATCAGCGAGGGCACTTCAAGCGGGACTGCAAGGTCAAACTGCAGCCTGGGCATGCTGCGGGAAAGGAGGAAGCTTGCTCGCGAAGTGAAGAAGCAGAATGGGGAGGAGCTTTCATGACGGGCACTTGTGTCCGGGCCTTATCTGCTGAGGACTTCAACAGCGAGTGGATCATCGACTCTGGGTGTGGTCATCACCTCACCGGAGACAAGTCGAAGTTCACCTCCATGCAGGCTTACTCAGGTAATGAAGCTATTATCACTGCTGATAATACTGTTTATGCAGTAGAGAAGGAGGGGGTCGTGTCTTTGGGTTGTGATCAGGGGCCACTCACGTTAAGGAGTGTGTATCACGTGCCGGGCATGAAGAAGAACCTCTTCTCGGTGACCAACGCGGTGGACGCTGGGTATCACGTTCTGTTTGGGCCAACATACGTGAGGTTCCTTCGCAACGTATCAGCGGTGAAGGCTGATGTTGCTCATGTTGGGAGGAGGGTGAAGAACTTGTTTGTTCTTTCCACCAGTGCCTATGTTGATAAGATGAGAGCCAATGATAGTGCGGCTATCTGGCATGAGAGGCTGGGGCATGTTGGCATGGACAAGCTAAAGGCAATGGCGAGTAGAAGTCTGGTGAGGGGGTTGCCGATGTTGTCCTCCTTTGGTGATGGGCATGTTTGTGCGGGCTGTCAATACGGTAAGGCACATCGCATTCCGTTTGATAAATCTCAAACAAGGAGCAAGAAACCATTGAAGTGTATTCATGGCGACCTGATGGGACCGACTGTTACTGCCAGCCTTGGTGGAAGCAAATACATGCTTGTCTTGGTTGATGACTACTCAAGGTATACTTGGGTGTACTTCTTAAAGGAGAAGTCGGAAGCCTTTCATTTGTTCGTGGAGTTCAAGGAGTTGGTAGAAGGCCGGCTTGGCTTGCGCATTAAGAAGTTTAGAACTGATAACGGGGGGGGAGTTTGTCTCCTCCGAGTTTTCTAACTTCTGCAGGAAGCACGGGATCCAACGGGAGCTTACATGTGCTCACACTCCACAACAAAATGGGGTAGCGGAGCGAAAGATCCGTCATTTGACGGAAACCTGCAAATGCTGGCTGCATGCGAAAGATATCCCGAGGTCCTTTTGGGCGGAGGGAATGTCTTGTGCTGCATATGTTATCAACCGGATGCCACTCAGCCCTATCAACATGAAGACTCCTATTGAGCTGTTGCTGAAGGAGAAGCCGAGTGTTGGACACCTTCGGGTGTTCGGTTCAACTTGCTACGTGCATGTCCCGGATGCTTCACGGACAAAGCTGGATGCGAAGGCAAGGAAACTTGTCTTTGTTGGCTATGATGAGCGGAAGAAGGGATGGAAGTGCATGGACCCTGTGACGAAGAAGTTCGTGGTGTCAAGAGACGTTGTCTTTGACGAGCTGACGTCATATGGAGGTGGCTCGGTGGAGCCTACCGGAAGTAGCAAGGTTGAGGAAGCACCGGTGGAGGCTGCTGAAGGCTTGGAAGAGGAGCTTGCTGTTTCACCAGCAGCTCCTGTTGCTTCGAACTCCGAGGCTGAGCCTTCTGGCTCAGGAAGCAGGGGGAGCACTGCTCAATGCTTGCCCCAGGTAGGAGTGGAGCCTGAAGAAGCAACGGAAGCCGTGAGCAAGGAGCCATGTCTTCGGAGATCGAAGAGGGTGGTTAAGCCACCGGCTCGGTACTGTGATGGGAATGCAGTGAGCTTTGTCTCCTGCTTCTTTGCAGGTCCTCTGGATGAGCGAGAGCCTGCAAACTTCAACGAGGCCACTGGAGTGAAGGAGTGGGATGATGCCATGAAGGAAGAGATTGATGCTCTGAAGAAGAATGAAACCTGGGACCTTGTGCCCAAGGTTGATGGCGTTACTCCGGTTACTTGCAAGTGGGTGTATAAGTTGAAGAAGAAGGATGATGGGAGCATTGATCGGTTCAAGGCTCGCCTGGTCGCTAGAGGATTCTCACAGCAGTATGGAGAAGACTATGAGGAGACATTCAGTCCAGTTGCGAAGATGACGTCTGTAAGAGTGGTGATCGCCTTGGCTGCTTGCAAGGGATGGAGGTTGTGGCAACTTGATGTGAAGAATGCTTTTCTTTACGGAGAGATTGACAAGGACATCTTCATGGATCAGCCGCTTGGTTTCGTCTCTGAGAAGCATCCGGACTATGTCTGCAAACTCAGGAAGGCTCTCTATGGGTTGAAGCAAGCTCCTCGAGCGTGGTATGGGAAGATTGCAGAGTACTTGCAATTCTGTGGATACCTGGCTTCTAACTCGGACTCAAGCTTGTTCGTCAAGAAGAAGGGAGAGCTAAGAGTCTTGGTCCTGCTGTATGTGGATGATATGATCATCACAGGGAACTCGGAGGAGGAAGTAGCAAGGCTCAGGGGAGAGCTTGCTATACGCTTCGAGATGAAAGACTTGGGAGAGTTGCATCACTTTCTTGGTCTGGAAGTGGAGAGGAAGGAGTGCGGGGTTCTCATTAGCCAGAAAGGGTATGCTGATCGCATTGTGAAGCGGTTTGGCATGGGCGAAGGGAAGAAGTGCTCTACTCCACTGGAACCTGGGCTAAAGCTTCGACGAGATGAGGGAAGGGTGCTTAATGATCCCTTGGTGTTCAGGGCTCTTGTTGGGAGCTTGATCTATCTGACGATTACAAGGCCGGATATAGCTTATGTTGTTGGCCGAGTAAGTTGATATATGACTGAACCAAGGAGTTCTCATCTAGTGGCGGCGAAGGGGATTCTGAAGTATGTCAAGGTGACTTCTGAGATGGGACTCCTCTATAGAAGGGATGCGGAGGTTGCGTTGCTCGGGTACACGGATGCTGACTATGGCGGTGATTCGGATGATCGAAGGTCTACTTCAGGTTATGTGTTCACTTGCGGTTCAGCTAGCATCTCGTGGTGTAGCAAGAAGCAGGACTCGGTGTCGGTTTCAACCACGGAGGCGGAGTATAAGGCTTCGGCCTTGGCTGCTCGGGAAGCCGTTTGGTTGAGGAGACTCATAGAGGATGTTCATGAAGAAGTGCAAGGGCCTACTTTACTCCGGGGTGACAATGAGAGTGCTCTCAAACTGGTAAATAATCCAGTGTGTCACGCCAGGACCAAGCATATAGAGATTGATCACCACTTCATCAGGGAGAAGGTGTTGGAGGGGTCTCTGCTGGTCGGGCATGTTCGGAGTGAAGATAATCTTGCTGACATCTTCACGAAGTCGCTGTCGAAGGGGCCCTTTGAACGCTTGCGCAGCTTGCTGGGCTTGGTCACCACTTCTCACTTCAAGGGGGAGTGTTGAAATTTGTGAAGTGGAAGTGGGTGACGGGACAGGCCGCGCGGCCTGTGCGGACAGCTTTGGCGGACTGGGCGGACTGGGCGGACTGTGGGTTGCGGCCTGGTGAGAAGTCTGGTGGAAGCCGGCTGTGTTCTGAGCGGGTTGTTGCATGGTGTCCGCGGTTTGGTGCGGCCTGGTATCTGCGGATAGAGAGGCTTGCGGACTGGTGCTTTGCTCAGTGGTCGCGGGTGCAAGTTTGCGCTGTTGGCGGGTTGGTTCAAGTTCGCGGGAAGCCTTGCGGACTGGCGTGTCCGCGGTTTTGGCTGTTGCGGACTGGGCCTTGAGCTTGGCTGAGGCCTTGTCGAGCTCAGGTGTTACAGCAGGTCTTGCTGTGGAGACCGGTTGGCGGACTGGTGTTTGGAGTCCGGGAGGAAGCTGCTGTGTTGGACAAGTGCGAGTAGCTCGCGGACTGGTTGCGGTCTGTGCTAGGCTGTTTGGCGGACGGGACTTTGTGTCCGCCATGCTCGCACTGGCCCTTGATGGTTTTGGACTTGGTCACACTTGGTGTCAAGTTCATGGTGTCCGCCGTATCCGCGAAGTCCGCTGTGACCGGGCGGACTGTTGCTGTTTGCCTTTGGTCGTGGACTTGTGGCGGATTGAGGTGTGAGTCTTGCGGACTGCCTCGGGTTGGTGCGGACTGCCATTGAAGAGGGTGCTGTCCTGCAGTGGTTGGAGCTTTGCGGGCTGGTGCCTTGTCCGCTTAGCTTGGGCGGACTGGAGAGGGTTCGTCAAATGGTTGCCTTGCTCCTGGCGGTTTCCCTTGGTGACTGGCTAAGTCCTCGCGGACTGAGCGGACGGTCGTTTGTATTCGCGCGGGCTGGGGCGGTGTCGCTATCTCATGGGCGGTGACCACACTCCTCACCTGGCCTATAAATAGGACCCCCCTGGCACATCTACAGTAACCTAAGTAACGTGAGTGAACAGTAAATTGGGTTGGGCGAGTGCTGCGGTCTGTGTTTTTCAGTCCGCGCGGATTGTTTCAGGCTGACGGTTTGCTGTGTGCAGGTCGCGCGGATAACTTCAAGGAGCCAGGAGTTTGGCTGTGACTTCGGTCAGTGCTTGGAAGTGTGCGGTCTCTGCGGACTCAGCAGGAGGTCGCTCTGCGACTTGTCAGTTCTGTTTCAACTTTCCCAGCTTCAATAACCTGTCCGCCGGCTTCAGGCGGGTAGGGGAGTTCCTCAGTTCGGGTTCAGCAGGAGGCGAATAACGGTCTGTCCGCGCGGCCTCGCGGTCTCGGCGGACTCCGTGGTATTCGGCGGATTGCAGCATAGCTTGGGCGAGCTCAGCGGTCTCGGCGGTCTCGGCGACCTCGCGGTCTCGGCGGACTGGAGTGCTGTCCGCCCGGCTTGTTTTTTGGTTTCTTCTGTTTACAGTTGTAATACTAGCGAAATCATGTCTCGCTATGTATGCCTCGGATTGTAAAGAAGTGAATGCATAATAAGATCTTCTTGTGCTTCCATTGTTTTGTTGGGTGCAACCTCTAGTCCTTGGGTTTTCCGCAGGTTCAGCGTGCGAACTGGGTAGTTCCGAAGATATTAATTTGGTGTTTGGGCTATCTTGCTGACCACGTTGAGAAAATTTAACAGGTCTCACCTAAGAGTCTGAGAAAGGTACTTCAACTACCTAGGACTAAGGAAGAAGAAGATGTTTCTGCTACTAAGACTAGAGAAGCATTAACATGGTGTGGTTTGGACTCAAATCTGAAAATAGGATCTGTTTTCAATAGGAAGGGAATGAATTTGCAAGGCAAATGTTTATCTGAAATTGTTGGCAAAGTTATCTTGACCAAGCCTGGAAGGCATGATAGAATATCTGCTTATATGTTTAGTCTAATGACAAGAATTATCTTCAAACTAGAAACTGATTGGACTGCAGTTGTGTTTGAGAAGATAAAGGAGAGTATGAAGAAGCCCAATTTGGGTAGGATTCTAAGTCTTTACCTGGCTGGTAGTATACCAGAGGTCATGAGTCAAGTAGTTGGAACTAAGATCAACCACATGAGGAAGATGGATATGAGAATCTTCTCTAGGTGGGATAGAGTCTTGATCAAGGAAATGCCAACTCCTGAGAAGGAAACACCCCTAAAGAAGAAGAAGAAGACAGCCCCTGTGGCTCAAGAATCATCAAGCAGCTCTGAAGAGGATGTAGTGTTCACTCCAGATGAGGAAGACACTGGAAATGTTGGACAATCTCCAGCTAGATAAGAAGATGCAGAGAGGCAGGGGGAGCTACCACAAGCTAGCCCAATACACCAGGATTCAATCCAGGGTGAGCCTCTATTGGTGGAAGAGCCAACTCCACTAGAAAGTGAACAAGCTACCCACACAATACTTGAGGTAATAACTGAAGTTAATGAATTAGATTTCCCTATTGAGGATGATGTTTTGTCTGATTCATTACCTAATGTTAATCAGTAAACACAAACACATAGCCAACCCCAAGATGTTGTCATGGAGGACACATCTGTTGCTGATCAAGTTGTTGATGGGATAAGAGTTTCTCCAGCTCATACTCAACAGGAATTTACCCTAGAAGAGCTATTCCCAGACCTTCTCCAAACAGACATTGAGAAAGAAAGTGCTGCTGTTGAGGGGGAGAAAGTCATTATTGAGGGGGAGCAAGTGGAGAATATAGAGAACACTGCAGGCATAGAGACTGAGAAGCCCAAGGATGCTGAGCAACCACCTAGGACTGACAAGGATTTACCTTCAAGCCCTAAGGACAGGGTTGATATTGCAAGCACATCTGCTTCTGAAGATGAAGAGGCTGCAAGAGCCAAGAAGAGAAAATTTCAAGTTTTCAAGAGGAGGAGCCAGACATATAAGAAAGCTTTACAAACAATAGCACCACAGCCTGCCCCATCTACAGATTTCAGTTCTCTGATGGTTGCATTACAAATAAAGATGGATGAGCAAAGGCAAGCAATAGAAAAATATATAGATGAGGGGCATAAGTCATTACAGTTTGATCTTGCACAAGATATTAAGTCAATTAGATTTGAAATGAATCTGAACAAGAAAGAGATGACTGACTGCTTCCATAAGGGAGGAAATGCAGTAGTCTTTTTGGCTACTCATCAAGAAAATATCAAGAAACAAATTGAAGACCTGGTAGTAAAGCAAGGCTATATCCTGGAAAACCAGATAAGAATGAAAGATAATTTGACTGAATCACACAATGTGATAGTCACTGAGATGCAGAATCTGGCTGCTGCTCAAACTACAGCAAGGACTACTGCCCAGGAAGAGTTTGATAAGAAGTTCCAAGAGCACATCACTGCTGTTAAAACTGCTATAGAAGACTCTCAAAAAGCTATAACTGACAAGATCTAAAGGTTGAAACCTTTCTATAAAGATGGAGTAAATTATCTGAATGCACAGATAAGATTTCAGAAAGATGATCTGAGGGATCACATTGAAAGAGAAGTCATAAAGGGGGAGAGAGTGTTAGTCAAAGCAGGCTCTGATCATGCAAAGTGGATTTCAAATTCCATCAGAGCCACCCTTGGATATCCTCCATTATGTGATGATGACAATGTTGCAGAGTCTGGGATTAATCCTGCATATCTTGGAGGGGAGAAAGCTGAAGTGGCTCAAGTAATATACCCTCCACCAGACTTTGATATGATACATCAAGACATACAATCAATGTATAGCCCTCCTGAGGGAAATCAGAAGGTCATCATAGAAAAAGTAGTTCAGCCAGTGCTAGAGGCTATACTGAAAGAACAAGAGGCTTTGCAGAAAGAACAAGAAGCCCAATTGTCTAAGAAGAGATTCAGGGAACAAGCTGAATTGAGGCCTGATTTTGAACAGTGGAGCCCCAGCTCCAGGAATATCATTTTGACTTCATGGAAGGCTGCCAAGGACAATATCCAGGATAGAAACAAGTGGTATTCTGAACTGGAGTGGAGGAAGCATGAGTCTAGGTAAGAGGCAATTGTGCAATATAGAAGAAAGGCTAAGATGGGAAAGTTACCTCCTACTGCCCAGGAGCCTAGCAAGTACTTTCCAAAGCCTTATCATTACTTTGAAAGGCAAAAGATCAAAGCTGAAGAATTGAAAAAGAAGGATCTTAAAGGAAAGAAGCCTGCTGCTGCTGAAGATGTTGAAGCCCATGTCCAAGCAAATATACAATCTGGAAAGGGCATAGTGATCAAGGAGCCTGGGCAGCAATAAGATAGAATTTTTCTTTAGTTTACAGTTGTAATCATTTGATTTTAAACTCTCTGTAAACTTTTGAATAATGAAAATATTAAAGTTGTTAGAACAATGTGATATATGTTCAACTATTACATTAATTGTTCTGAGATATGGTATATATATGTTTTGTTTAATACATGTTTATGTACTTACCCTGTTATATAATCTTGTTTTACATCATACTGTGATTTTGTTATGTATGGTGTATATCATTGATTAAGGGTTATGACTTCTCCAAATACGGGGAGATTGTTGGGTACATTGGAATAAATATACCTGATTTGAAGAAGTCTCACCCTACTCAATGATATACATCAAAATGTATTTGATGTATTTTGAGTTTAGTTGTGCAGGTTAAGTATTTGCAGGGAAAGCTGAAAAGTTTCTAAGTCCATGTGTCGACACCCAGAAGGAAAGTGTCGACACTTAAGAAGACTTGTGTCGACACCCAGAGAAGCAGTGTCGACACTTGGAGTAATTGTGTCGACATCAGGAGTGCAGAGTCGACACCAGAAGGAAAGTGTCGACACATACAGTTTGTGTCGACACACAATGAAGAAATGTCCAGTGAAGCAGTGTCGACACTTAGAAGGAGTGTCGACACCCAGAGGAACTTTGTCGACATCAGAAAGTGTCGACACTTGGAGGCTGTGTCGACACTCAGTAAATCTTCAACAGAGTTTAAGTACAGGTGTCGACATAATGAAGAATGTGTCGACACACAGCAAAAGTCTCAACACATGAAGAAAGTGTCGACACTAGGAGGCTGTGTCGACACTCAGCAAATTTCAACAAATTCTAAGTACAAGTGTCGACACAAAAAAGATGTGTCGACACTCAGCCAAAGTCTCAACACAAGAAGAATGTGTCGACACAAGGAGAAGTGTCGACACTCAGCAAAAGTATCAACACAGAAGGCATGTGTCGACACTGAACAAGTTCAACACAAGAAGATGTGTCGACACAAAAGAGTTGTGTCGACACTTAGCAGAATTCAACTAAGTACTGAAGAACAAGGAGTTGTGTCAACACACAATATTAGTGTCGACACATGTTTAAGATGCAGTGTCGAGAAGTAATTTCTACAACACAAGGACTTGTGTAGACACCATGAAAGCTAGTGTCGACACTTAGTCTACTTGTGTCGACACTTGGTCTATAAGTGTCGACACTTAAGGACTGACTGTCTCGACACTTTCAGACAGTTACAGAAAATTCAAGAAGTGACTGGATGACATGATAGCTGCCATTCCAGCCGGTCT
>CM077159.1:5768998-5791498 GCA_039583875.1 Platanthera guangdongensis
TCAACATATGTGGGTCACTTAGCGATTGGAAGGGGGCCGAGCCACGCATCATCTAACAAAGAGACTGAAAGACCTGTCCCAATAATCCAGAACATTTGCCTTGACATTAAATCCGAGCCGAGGCAGATGTTCCTCTAGATTTTGGAGTGAGATCGTTTGCGGTTGAAAAAATCCAGCTTTCCATATTTGCTCCCAAATGTGCGCGCCAAGAGGGAGTTTTCTTTTCTAAGTATACGAGCAGCTATTTTGGCCATGCAAACATTCCTCCAGATGGCCATATTCTTGATTCCAAGTCCTCCTTTATTCTTTGACGTGCAAATATATTCCCAGCGAGTATAATGGATGGAGCCCATATTTTCAGTTCCTGACCATAGAAAGTTCTTGAGAAGGCTATTTATTTATGACAAGATAGAGATTGGCACCAGCATGTTTACAAGGGCATGGAGGGGAATAGCGGCCAGTGAGCTCCTGATAAGCGTTGCCCGACCGGCCATGGAAAGGTGACGAGTATCCCAACATCTGATTTTCCTGGATATTTTCTCAAGGATAGAGTCAAAATCAATGGCACGGGAACGCCCTGGCCGCAGCTTGATCCCGAGAAAGGTAAGCGATTTGGCTCCTTTATGACCCAGCAGCTAGAGTATATTGGCTTTAGAGGATGGATGGACTTTTGGCCCAAATAGAATGCTTGATTT
The DNA here is from genome assembly GCA_039583875.1 of Platanthera guangdongensis. NCBI lineage: Eukaryota > Viridiplantae > Streptophyta > Magnoliopsida > Asparagales > Orchidaceae > Platanthera > Platanthera guangdongensis. The sequence continues at coordinate 5,769,694 of CM077159.1, forward strand.
ACTTGCATTGATAGCCTCACCCGATAGAGAGCAATAATTTGAGAGGATGCCCGCTAGAACCTTAGCAGTTCCAGGCGTTGCCGAGCCGAAGAGAAGAGTGTCATCTGCAAATAGTAAATGCGATATTTTTTGAGCAGATGGACATACCTTAATTCCCAGACCCAGGTGGTTGCTTTGCTTGATGAGAATGGAGAGGAACTCAGAGCATAATATGAATAAATAAGGCGAGAGAGGACATCCTTGTCTTAGCCCACAGCTAGCAGTGATCCAATCCGTTTTCTCGCCATTAATGAGCAGCCCGTATCTTGGAGTTGTGATGCATTCCATGATTAAGTTTGTCCAAGCTGGAGGAAAATTAAAGGCTTGGAGGGCACGCCGAACGAAACACCATTGGAGTCTATCAAAAGCTTTCTCCATGTCGAGCTTGATTGCCATATACCCGTTCTTACTCTCTGTGGAATGCAAGCGGTGAAGGATTTCTTGAGCTAGAAGACAATGATCGGAGAGCAGCCGACCCGGGACAAAGGCAGCCTGCTCATCAGAAATTAAATTACAGAGCAGTGGCTTCATTCGATTAACAATGATTTTTGCTGTAATTTTATAAATAGACGAGCATAGTCTAATTGGCCGAAAGAGCTCCGGCTTGTTGGCATTTGAGCACTTCGGGATAAGAGTGATTAGCGTGTCTTTCCAGCTCTGTTGCATACGCCCAGTGTTGAAGAACTCCCTGATGGCTGCTGATATTTCGGGATATGAAAAGCCCCAAAAATGTGTAAAAAATGAGTGGGAAACCCCATCAAAATCGGGAGCTTTGTTACGGCCAAATTAAAAGACTGCTCGTTTGATTTCAGAATCAGTGATGGGGGACAAAAGATCATCTGCCATCGCCTGATCGATAATATTTGGCGGTGCGGGCAGAGCAGCATTGGGCGTGGAGGCAGCAATGGACCATCGTGAGGCGAAGTGGCAACCAAACTCATGCTTAATCCGATCCATATCAGATATTGTTTCCTCGCCAATCTGCAAGGAGAAAATCCGGTTCTCGTGCTTTCTCTGGGTCGCCGCCGCATGGAAAAAAAGCAGAGTTACGATCACCTTGAGTATTCCACATGCGCTTAGTCCGCTGCCACCACCAGGTTTCAAGCCTCGATTGGATTTAATTGTAGGTGCCGACATGTCCCCTTAAGATTCCCAATTCCGTGTCATCTAATGATCTAGAGGCTTCGAGAAGCTGCATGTGTTTGATTTCCTCCTCAATTTCCTTAGCTTTCTGGTTCTCAGCGTTGGCGTTGAACTTACTCCACCGTGCAAGAGCTTTTGTAGTTCTTGCGCACTTGCTTGCTAGGATTTTACCGGCAGAGCCAGTCGCAGTTTTCTTCCAAGCTCCCTGGGCCACCGGGAAAGCATTCGGCTTCGAAAGCCATACATCCTCAAATTTCAAACGCCCAGCGGAAGAAAATTTCAGCTGATCAATTTCCAATAGCAATGACGAGTGATCCGAGCCAATTCTTGGTAAGTGGTGGACATGAGATCCAGGAAATGTCAGGAGCGTCGAATAACTGAGCAAGACCCGGTCAAGCCTGGATAAAATCCTGGATGCTGGGCCCGAGTTATTGCACCAGGTAAAAGAATTACCAGAAAATGGAGCATCATGGAGGTTGCACATTGTAATAAAGTTGCTGAATTCAAGAGGCCCCTTGTTGAGATTAACCCCTCCGCCGCCCCTTTTCTCGGCAGCCCAGAGAACGCAATTAAAGTCTCCACCAATTATCGTGGGGATGGACATATCAAGTTTGGATGAACGTAATAAAGTTGCTGAAACTTTTTGGGTTCCGTGAAATTTGCAATTGCATTAAAATAAGAGAAGAATGAAACTTTTTGGGTTCCTTGAAATTTGCAATTGCATATAAAGAGAAAAAGAAATACAGGGGGGAAACACGAGAAGAACAAACAAAACAACAAAGCCACAGTCAAAAACAGTAGATCAGTTTCCCTCGAGGCCCCTGCAGTCCGCAGCAACCAAGCTAAGGAAGGTATCGTCTGCACCAAGTCCTTCCTCCCATAAGAAATCCCCACGAATCGCTAGCTTCGCACAGTGATCCGCCACCCTGTTCCCCTCCCGACTCACCTGTTGGAATCGGACCGCCGCAAACGCCGTGAGAAAGGTGAGATCAGCCTCCCCTGGGTAAGTATTGTGGCGTGCTGCCCCACATGCAGCCTTGTTACAAAATTCCAGGACATTAAGAATGTCTCCTTCAATGATGATGCCCTTGGCCGCAAGCAGAGTAGGGGAACTCACCCGCCGAACTGCCATAATAGCCTCCAATTCCACCCGACCCGGATCCCAATGTTGCCAACCAAAGCCGGCCGCCGTCAAGACCACCCCAGCCTCAGATCTGACCACAATGCCAATCCCTGCACACCTGGATGGAAGAAGAGAACCATCCACATTAACTTTAAGCCATCCGGGCGGCGGGGTGAACCAAGAAGTAGAAACGGTAAGCCCCAAAGGGCAATTGGTGCTCCAACATCCCAGTACACGGCCATGGTAAAATAAGGAAAAGTTCTCCACCACAGTTGCAGCAATCACCAAGGGGGTACCAACCTCCCTGTTATGCACATTTGCATTCCGAGCACGCCAGCATTGATAAATCACATAGCAAAGGATGCGGATCGGCTGGAGGGCCACCTTACCCCCCCCTGTCGTGCCGTAAATTCCACCTCCGCCTAGCTCCATCCAAGTGGGATCCGCAGTCCCCATCTGGAGAGTTCCCTTCCAACATCCAGCAGCCGACTGCATCCACCAGTAAGGTGGTCCCGGTCCTCCATATCAGCGCAGCCCCACGGGCAGCGGCAGTCGTCCATTAGCCCACGGCGATGAAGCCAAACGCGTGTAGGCAGTGCATCCCAGACCATCCGCCAGCAAAAGAACCTCTCCCAGGGATGTAAACGAAGGAGCTTCAGCCACCGAACATCCTTATCAGCACAGGGCGGCAATGAGTGGGGATAGGCCAAAGAAGAGATTCCTTTTCCACTGAACTGCAAAAGCAGCTCCGGGGTATCCTCGCCTCCACCACCCGGCTAGAGCTGCAGAATGGCATTCCTCAGTTCTGGTCCCATTACCTCATCGAGTAGTTCGACATCCCACTCATCGTCAGCATCCATGAGGTCCGCCACCTTCAGGCCCTCTAACGCCATGCTATTCACAAAAGTGGGCCAGCGGTCTAGCGGGGTATCAAGGATCCACGTGTCCCGCAGGAATCCAACCTGCCTCCCATTGCCAATACGACAGCAAACAATTGGGAGAAGACTCGAGAGACCCTGCCGGATCGCCCCCCAAGCTGGAGAATCAGAACGGTTGGAGGAGGAGTCGCCAATACGCCCACCATACTTCCCGAGAAGGACAGTTCCAAAGAGAGAGGCAGGAGCCATCAACATATCCCAGGCCAGTCGTGCCCGTAATGGGCCCTCCAAATATTGTAGTCGGCGGAGACCCAAGCCCCCGACCTTCTCCGTTGAGCAGATAATATCCCACTTCACATAATGTAACCCCCGGGCGGTCACACTTTTCTGCCAAAGGAATTTGCGAGCCATCTGTTCCACCGTATCAATCACCGAGCAGGGAAGGGCAGAGTGTGTCATCACATACACCGGGCCCGAAAGGAAAGAGAAGCGGAGCAAGGCGACATGGCCAGCTAGAGAAAGGTGGCGCTTGCCCCACTGACGAATCTTGTTCTGCCACTGGATCACCGAGCTAGCGAAATCCTCTTTGGTAAGTTTCCGCATAGCAAGTTTGATGTCGAGATAGTCGAGATCGTCAACCTTCCGGAAACCAAGGTTGCGGTCCCATAATTCCCCGAACCAATTTGGCATTGCCTTACTAGGAAGCACCATAGACGTCGCCTTATTGATACGTTGACCTGTCCACTTGCAGTAATCTTGCAGCACCCTAGAGCCCACCCGAACCGCCTCAGAGCTGGCCCGAGCGAATAAGAGCACATTGTCGGCATAGAGAAGGTGTGAAAGGTGAGGCCCACCAGGGGAAAGAGGGAAGACCAGCGCAGTACCCCAGGAGTGAATGGCAGAGGAAAGCAATTCAGAGCATAAAATGAAGAGATAGGGAGACAAAGGGAAGCCTTGACGGAACCCGCAGGCCCCCTCAATCCAATCAGATCCCTTCCTGTTGATCAGCAAAGAGAAAGAGGGAGCCTGGACACACTAGAGGAGCCAGCCGGTGAACCGTGCAGGAAAACCGAACCGGTGGAGGACTTGCTCAAGCGTTTGCCAACTCATTCTATTGTATGCATGTTCCATGTCCACCTTGATAGCCAATAGTCCCTTCTTGGAAGTATAAACCTGAAACTTGTTGATGGCCTCCTGCGCGAGAAGACATTGGTGGGAGATGCTCCGCCTTGGAACAAACGCCCCCTGTTTCGGAGAAATGAGGTGCGGGAGCACAACCTTCAGCCGACCCACGAGAATCTTAGCGGCAATTTTATATATCGTTTGACAGAGGCTAATGGGCTGAAACTTGTCCGGCCTATCAGCATGTGCCACCTTGGGGATAAGCACCACCACCGTCTGCTTCCAATCTGTTGGCATGAGCCCCGAGGCGAAGAATTCCTTAATTTCCCTGCACACATCTGAGCCTGCAAATTCCCAGAAATTTTGAAAAAACGAGGCAGTCATACCGTCCCGCCCCGGGGCCCAATTAGGCTTGAGAGATCGCACCACCCCCCAGATTTCAGCATCTGTGACCTCACGAAGTAAATCAACCGCATAAAGGGGGTCAATCTCCGCCCGATCCCCAAACGACGGCCAGCCCTCCAGAACCGGTGGCTCACAATGCCACTTTTGCTGGAAGTGTTGGACAAATGAGTGTTCAATAACTTCTGGATCCTCCGTAAACCCAGAGTCAGCAAGTTCCACTTGAAGAATGCGGTTCTCTCGCCGATGAGCCGAAGCCATGGAATGGAAATAGGATGAGTTAGCGTCCCCCTCCTGAATCCACCGCACCTTTGCTCTTTGGCGCCACCACGAGTTAAGACGGAAGAGGGTAGCCGAGAGCGACTTCACCTTGGTAATGAGTGTAGTAGCATCCTCCCCAGACCATTGAACCCCCCGGCATTCCCGAGCCTGGAGCTCCGCCACCTCCGCCTCCAGCGTAGCCTTAAGCTTGTCCAGGTTTGCCAGCTTGTTCCGGCTCCAAAACAATAAGGCCCGAAGAGTACGTGAGCATTTGGATTGGAGCACCTCAGTCGGGCTCCCAGACCCGTCCCGACACCAATTCTTTTAAAAAACCTCTCTGGCGGCAGGAAAGGAAAGCCAAGTGTCTTCAAAGCGCATCCAAGAGCGGCTGGGAAGAAGACCAGGTACATCCAAAGGGAGCAGAACAGGACAATGGTCCGAGTCCACCCGATTCAGATGTCGCACCTGGGCAAGGGGAAGAAGATCCCACCCCTTCGTATTAGTCATAACTCTATCCAGCCGAATCCAAATGCGTCCCTCACCAGGTTGGTTGTTACACCAAGTAAAGCGGAAACTTTTTGGGTTCCGTGAAATTTGCAATCGCATTAAACAGAAAAGAGAGGTACAACGGGGGGGGGGGGGGGGACATGAGAACAACAACAAAAGGAAAAGAGTTACAACATCAACTGCCCTCAAGGCCGCGACAATCCTCCGCCACAAGAGCAAGGAAAGGCTCATCAGCACCAAGCCCGGTCTCCCAAGTAAAGTCTCCCGCAAGCGCCAGGTGGGCGCAATGGTCGGCCGCACGGTTGGCTTTGCGGTCCACATGGTGAAAGCGAACAGCCGCAAACTCGGAGAGGAAAGACAGATCCACATCTCCCGGATACGTGTTCGGGCGGGCGGAACCCGAGGCGGCCTGACAGCAAAAATCAAGGACGTTGGCCGCATCTCCTTCGATAATTACTCCTCTAGCATCCACTAAAGACGGAATAACAACCCGTCGGATCGCCAGTACAGCCTCAAGCTCCACACGGCCCGGATCCCAGTGGTGCCAAGCAAAACCAGCCGCAACTAACACCTGCCCAGTCCCCGATCGAACAACAACCCCAAGCCCCGCACTTCTGGAAGGCAGCAGCGAACCATCCATGTTTATTTTAATCCATCCGGGCAGTGGTGGGCACCAAGAAGAGGACGAAGACCCGGAAGGGCCATTGGTGCGCCAACATCCCGGCTTGCGACCAAAATCAAACAGGGACATATTTTCCACAAGAGTGGCAGCAATTACCACAGGCGTGCCGACCTCCCGATTGTGCAATTTGGCATTCCGCGCTCTCCAACACTGATACATGGCATAACACAGGAGCCGGGTCGGCTGGAGGGCCGAGGCACCGGCAAGAGAAGTCATACGTTGAAGCTCATCCCATTTCCAACCTGCTGGCATACGCAGCCCCCATCGAGTAAGCTCGCGGCCCACGGCCATGAGCTGAGCACAGCCGCCCACCAAATGATCCCGGTCCTCCGGCACACCACAGTCCCAAGGGCAGAGGGGGGTATCCACCAGGCCACGTCGAAAGAGCCAAGCACGGGTCGGTAACGCATCCCAGGACAACCGCCAACAGAAGAAGTGTTCCCGCGGGTGAAGGCAGAGACTCTTTAGCCAGGTAACATCCCTATCTTGATAGGGCGGAAGGGAGTGGGGGTAAGCCAAGGCCGAAATACCAACCCCGCTGAATTGTTGAAGCAGTTCCGGGACATCCCCCCCCCCCCCCCCCCCCGCAATCTCAAGGCGCATGATAGAGCACCGCAGGGCATGCCCGAAGACCTGATCCAGGAGATCCGAGCACCACCTTCCCTCTGCATCAATAAGGTCCGCCACCCGCATTCCGTCCATCGCCGCCACATTAACAAACGTAGGCCACCGGGATAATGGAATATCAAAAATCCATGTGTCCTGAAGAATATTCACTCTACTTCCGTCCCCAATCCGCCACCGGATGATAGGCGCAAGACTAGCGAGACCATGTAGAATAGCGGACCAAGCCGTAGAATCAGAGCGAGACGTGGAGGGCGCGCCGATGCGCGGCCCATACTTCCCATAGAAGATGGACCCAAACAGAGAATTCGGATTTACCAGCAAGTCCCAAGAAATTCGCGCCCTCAAGGGGCCATCCCAACACCGTAGCTGGCGAAGCCCCAGACCTCCAGCCCTCGCCGGGGAGCATAGAGTATCCCAGCTGACATAGTGTAGTCCCCTTGAAGCCGCACTCTTTTGCCACAAAAATCTTCGTGCCAACTGCTCCATCTCATTCAAAATAGACCGGGGCACGACGGAATGGGTCAGCAAATAAACCGGACCCGCCAAAAAGGATGACCGGATCAGAACGACCCGGCCCGCGAGGGACAGATGCCGATTGCCCCATTGCCGGATTATACTTTGCCATTTGATAAGCGAGCCCGAGAAGTCGGATCGGGTAAGTTTGCGCATAGCAAGCTTAACTCCCAGGTAGTCAAAGTCGTCCACCCTCCGGAATCCAATCATGCGTGTTAACCGATTCGCCTTCCACCTGGGCATAGCCTTACTAGAAACCAGCATGGATTTTGTCTTATTGATCCGCTGACCCATCCAGCTACAGTAGTTCTCCAACACGCTCGAGCACACCCGGACCGCAGCCACTTTCCCGCAAAGAAACAATAGGACGTCGTCAGTGTAGAGCAGATGCGAAAGGAGGGGGGCCCCTCCGAAAGCGGGAACCCCAAAGATGTGTGGTTCGCATGAATAGCAGAGGATAAAAGCTCGGAACATAGAATGAAGAGATAAGGAGATAGCGGGCATCCCTGACGGAAACCACAGCCACCTTCAATCCATTTAGAGCGCTGCCCGTTGATCATGAGCGTAAAAGTGGGGGCCTGGACACATTGAAGCAGCCAATGGACGAACCGGGGAGGGAACCCAAACAGCCTAAGCACCTCCTGAAGCATAGTCCAGCTCATGCGGTCGTAAGCCTGTTCCATGTCCACTTTGACCGCAAGGAAGCCCTCCTTTGACGTCGAGACGCGGAGCTTATTGATGGCCTCCTGGGCGATGAGACAATGATGGGAGATGCTGCGTCCAGGAACAAACGCCCCTTGCTCAGCAGAGACAAGAAGGGGAAGGAGCCCCTTCAAACGGCCCACCAGAAGCTTTGCCACAATCTTATAGATGGTCATACAAAGACTAATGGGACGGAATTTCTCCGGGCGGTCCGCATTAGCCACCTTAGGGATGAGCACCACCACAGTCTTCTTCCATTCGGTCGGCATAATGCCCGAGTTAAAAAATTCACATATAGCCCTGCACACGTCAATCCCAACAATATCCCAAAAATTTTGAAAGAAAGAGGCAGTCATACCGTCCAGTCCCGGGGCTCGATTTGGTTTAAGAGACCGGACAACATTCCAAATTTCCACATCAGTAACGTTGCGCAGCAGCTCCGTCGTGTGCATGTGAACAATCTCCGCCCGCTGGCCGAAGGACGGCCAGCCATCCAAGACCGGTGGGGCACACTGCCACTTCTGCTCAAACAAATGGTAGAAAGCATTGTGAATGACCTCCGGGTCCTCTGAAGTCTCCGACGCAGTCAGCTCCACTTGAGAGATACGATTTTGGTGCCGACGGGCCGAGGCCATCGAGTGGAAGTAGGAAGTATTAGCATCACCATTCTGGATCCACCGCACCTTCGCCCGTTGTTTCCACCACAAATTTAGGCGAGAAAGTGTAGCCGAGAGGCATTTCACCTTACTCCGAAGGGTGGCGTCGTGGGACTCAGACCAAGCCCCAGGGCTGCTTTCCAAGGACTGAAGTTCAGCCACCTCCGCTTCCAGGGACGTTTTAAGGGTCTCAAGGTCGGCCACCTGGCTCTTACTCCAAAAGAATAACGCCCGCAGTGTCCGGGAGCACTTTAATTGTAACGTCTCCGACCAGTTCCCCTCTACCGGCCTTGCCCAGTTCTTCCTCACAATTCTTCTCGCAGCAGGGTAGGTGAGCCAAACATCCTCAAACCGGAAGTAGGAAGAGCGATGATGCAGCTCAGATATGGCAAGCGGAAGGAGGACCGGGCAGTGATCAGATTCGACCCGATTGAGGTGGCGGACACAGGCCAAAGGGAGCATATCCCACCCCTCCGAGTTTGTGAGAACCCGATCCAACCTAATCCAGATACGATCTCTCCCCGGCTGGTTGTTACACCAGGTAAACCGTGGACCGGTGTAGTCAATCTCACGTAGGTCAGCTCCCGAGAAGGCCTCTTCCATGTCACGCGCGCCCGCAGTGTAGACAAACTCCTTCCCCCCCCCCTCTTATCCTCAGGCCTCAAGATGCAATTGAAATCCCCGCCAACAAAGGCGGGACCCGGTTCAGCCAGCCAACGCCCCATCCCCTCCCAAAGCTCCCGGCGAATGTGCAGATCTTTGTTAGCATAGATGAAAGCGACAAGGATGTGGGGGAGGCCGTGGAAGTCAGCCCAGCCTACCACCCACTGCGGTCCTGTCGCAATCACCGCAAAACTGACCACTGACGCTTTCCAGAGAACTAGGATACCCCCCGACTTACCAACCGCAGGTTGGTGATGAAAGTCCCATCCCCTCCCCGCCATCTTGTCCACCTCCGAGCGAAGCACTTCCTCCACCTTACTCTCCAGCAAGCCCACAAGGCCCAGTTTGTGTTGAATGATGAGGTCACGGAGGTAGTTGCGCGTACCCTTCTTGCGCACCCCCCGGCAATTCGAGAAAAGGATGTTAGACATTAGAAACACCAGAGGACGCGTCCCCGCCGCGAATAGAACCCCCAACCTGTCTTGTCGGTCTAGCTATAGCACCTCCCCGCCAATTCTTGAAATTCGAAGCATTCCGCCGTTTTTCCTGCTCAAGTCTGGCCGCCTTAGCAAACAACCGAGCTCTCCCAAGCGTCCTACGCCCTCGCTTCATTCCCTGGCCCGACTCATCCTCACCAGCTCGCAACATGCCCAAAGAACTCTCAGGTATCTCCAAATCAGGGGTGGGTTGCCCCACATGAGCCCCCTCCGGGTTGAGATCAGTGAGAACCTCATCAACCGGATTAGAGCCAGGAGCCACAGTATCACCCTTCTCCAGGAGTCCATCATCCGTCAGTTGGGCAAGAACCCCAAAACTGTTGTTACTACAGGTCTCAGCTGGCCCCCCCAAAACCATGGTAGTGTTTTTTGTATGGTTGCTTTCAGCCTGCCCCTCTCTAATATCCTGGGGCCGCAGCTTGTCCCCTGCATCCCGTAGTTTTGTCCCAGATCCAGGGCTCGGCACCCCTCCCCCCATCACAGGTGTCCCCGAAGGAATCCCTTGCCCCTTAGAAACAATCACCCTAGGCTCCTCGACATTCCTAGCGGCCCCTCCACCACGTCCACCTCTGCCCCGACGCCGTCTCCCACGCCCAGTAGATAGGCCACCTACATGATCCATGGGGTTCTGACTCTGATCACCCGCAAGCCTCGTAGCTTGTTGATCCAGGTCCCGGGGATTATTAATTTTGGGCTTGTGCTGGACAAGAGTCCATGGGCCATAGCCCATCTCCTCCACCCCAGAACCTGCGGCAGAGCCCGAGGCCCGCCCAGTGATAGCGCCCGAGATAACTGGACCGCCCGCAATGGATCTCGATTTAACTGTACCACCCGCCACGGCCGCATCCAAAGAAGGGCACCCAAGCCCGCTGGTGTCCTCCGCCGCGTGAGCAACAGCATCGCGTTGCGTCTCCATAGTCACATCCGATTCTAACCCCTGGGACACTCCAACCTGGGCAGCAGGCGCCGGGTCGAAGGCATCCACCGCAACCCCCTCCGGGCATTCCTCAACCCGGTGGCCAACACATCCACATTTAAAGCACAGAACTTTCAACCCTTCATACTCGATTTTCTGAAAAAAATTCTGGAAGCGACTCTTCACATGTACGCCAAGCGGGAGTGGTTTAGCGAGATTGACTTTCACACATACCCGAGCATATTCAATCCGACCCAAAGAATTGGTCATGCCATCGATCCCGAACCTTTTTGGGTTCCATGATAACCAGGAGTGGAGCCTGCGGCTTAATTTGACTCAACACAGGGAAACTTACCAGGTCCAGACATAGTAAGGATTGACAGATTGAGAGCTCTTTCTTGATTCTATGGGTGGTGGTGCATGGTCGTTCTTAGTTGGTGGAGCGATTTGTCTGGTTAATTCCGTTAACGAACGAGACCTCAGCCTGCTAACTAGCTATGCGGAGTTCAACCTGCGCGACCAGCTTCTTAGAGGGACTATGGCCGCTTAGGCCACAGAAGTTTGAGGCAATAACAGGTCTGTGATGCCCTTAGATGTTCTGGGTCGCACGCGCGCTACACTGATGTATTCAATGAGTACATAACCTTGGCCGATAGGTTCGGGTAATCTTTTGAAAATTTCATCGTGATGGGGATAGATCATTACAATTGTTGGTCTTCAACGAGGAATTCCTAGTAAGCGCGAGTCATCAGCTCGCGTTGACTACGTCCCTGCCCTTTGTACACACCGCTCGTCGCTCCTACCGATTGAATGGTCTGGTGAAGTGTTTGGATCGCTGTGACGTGGGTGGTTCGCCTCCTGCGATGCTGCGAGAAGTCCATTGAACCTTATCATTTAGAGGAAGGAGAAGTCGTAACAAGGTTTCCGTAGGTGAACCTGCGGAAGGATCATTGTCGAGACCCTAAAGAGATCGAGCGATTTGACAACTTGTGAACTTATTCAGCAGCTCATTGATGCTGTTGTGCACTCGTCCATCTTTTGCATGAACAACCTGATGGTAACATGTTCTAGATGGAGGAGAGAACAACTCGGCGCAGATTTGCGTCAAGGTAAATATGTAGTATAAGTAGAATTTCAACATATATTCTAAAAGCGATTTGTTTTGTGAATTTGTTGTTTTCTCTTCAAGAGTTGTAGCACTCTCGGCAATGGATATCTTGGCTCTCACATCGATGAAGAGTGCAGTGAAATGCGATACGTGGTGTGAATTGCAGAATCCCGTGAACCATCGAGTATTTGAACGCAAGTTGCGCCTGAGGCCAGCTGGTTAAGGGCACGTCCGCCTGGGCGTCGAGCATTAAATCGCTCCACTAGATCTCTAATGTTATGCATTGGTCTTGTCTAGGATGTGGAGATTGGCCCGTCATGCGCTGATGTGTGGTAGGCTGAAGAGCGGGGATGATTTTCTATTGCAACGATCGATTAATTGGTGAGATCAAAGCTATGTTGATCTTCATCATTGTCTGGTTGCTTTAAGAAAGTTTTGTGAATCCCAAGTTTAACCCAACTCAATTATTATTTTATGAAAATTGATATGCGACCCCAGGATGGGAAAGGTGACCCGCTGAGTTTAAGCATATCAATAAGCGGAGGAGAAGAAACTTAAGAGGATTCCCCTAGTAACGGCGAGCGAACCGGGAATTGCCCAGCATGGAAATCGAGTTGCCATGCAACTCGAATTGTAGTCTTGAGAAGCATCCTCAGCGACGGACCGGGCCCAAGTCTCCTGGAATGGAGCGCCAGGGAGGGTGAAAGCCACGTTCGGCCTGAACCCTACAGCAACACAAGGTGTTGTCAACGAGTCGGTTTATTTGGGAATGCAGCCCTAATCGGGCGATAAATTTCGTTCATGGCTAAATAAGGGCATGAGACCGATAGAGAACAAGTACCGCGAGGGAAGGATGAAAAGGACTTTGAAACGAGAGTCAAAGAGTGCTTGAAATTGTCAGGAGGGAAGCGGATGGGGGCCGGCGGTATGCCTCGGCCTGAAGTGGAATGACATACGTTGGTTTGTTGCTTGGCTCGAGGTGTGGATCGTTGCAGACCTTATCGCCATGTAGAGCCTGGGCGAGTGATGCCCACGGAGACACTATCATTATGGTCGACTAGCAGCATGACACGCGTCGTACAGACGGCTTAACAGCTCATGCGTGCTTATTACAACGATCTGTGGGCTCCCCATTCGACCCATCTTGAAACACGGACCAAGGAGACTGACATGCATGTGAGCCGACGGGTGATAAAGCCCGTAGGGCGAAAGGAAGCTGATGAGCGGGATCATCTTATGAGGTGCACTACCGACCGACCTTGATCTTATGTGAAGGGTTTGAGTGAGAGCATGCGTGTTGGGACCCGAAAGATGGTGAACTATGCCTGAGCGGGGCGAAGCCAGAGGAAACTCTAGTGAAGGCCCGCAACGATACTGACGTGCAAATCGTTTGTCTGACTTGGGTATAGGGGTGAAAGACTAATCGAACCATCTAGTATCTGGTTCCCTCTGAAGTTTCCCTCAGGATAGCTGGAGCCTTGTGCAGAGTTCTATCAGGTAAAGCCAATGATTAGAGGCATCGGGGGCACAATGCCCTCGACCTATTCTCAAACTTTAAATATGTAGGATGGCTTGGCTGCTTTGTTGAGCCACATGACATTGAATCGAGGGCTCCAAATCGGCCATTTTTGGTAAGCAGAACTGACGATGCAGGATGAACCAGAAGTCGGGTTACGTTGCCTAACTGCGCGCTAACCTAGAACCCACAAAGGGTGTTGGTCGATTAAGAAAGCAGGACGGTGGTCATGGAAGTTGAAATCCGCTAAGGAGTGTGTAACAACTCACCTGCCTAATCAACTAGCCCCGAAAATGGATGGCGCTTAAGCGTGCGACCTACACCTGGCCATCGAGGCAAATGCCATACCATGATGAGTAGGAGGGCGCGGCGGCTGCTATGAAACCCAGGGCGCGAGCTCGTGGGGAGCGGTCGTTGGTGCGGATCTTGGTGGTAGTAGAAAATATTCAAATGAGAGCTTTGAAGGCCGAAGTGGGGAAAGGTTCCAAGTGAACGGGACTTGCACATGGGTTAGCCGATCCTAAGAGACGGGGGAAGCCAGTCAGAGAGCGTCACTTCACACGAGCTTCGAAAGGGAGTCGGGTTAACAGTGCTGTTGGGTATTGTATCCACAACGTACCTGATTTGAAGAAGCCCCTGAACAAGCTAAGGTAAATAGACAATGTATTTGATAAAATATTTCAAGTTGTGCTTGCAGTTATTTCACGCTAGTGCACACCAATGTCAGGGTGCAGTAGGTCAATATACACGGGTCTGCACGACGTAATCCCTCATTGAGCAGATCAGTGTGTTGGCCTACGTGTACTCTCTCTATTGGAGTGTACTTACTTTCAAGTACAGGACTGTGATTATGCAAGAGCAGACAAGGAGCAAGGATGGGTCAAAGAGCAGCTCATGGGCGGATAGACGAAAAATCGTCTAAGTGTTAATCGACGAGAATCACCAAGTGATTCTCGCCGATTCGGTGAGTGATACTCGCCAAATCGTCGAGAATCACTGGCTGATTCTCGCCGTCTCTATCTGGCTAAAACAGTGCGTGCAAACAAGTCAACTTCGATGAGAATCACCTTTGATTCTCGCCGAATCGTCGAGAATCACCTTTGATTCTCGACGATTCGACGAGAATCACCTTCGATTCTCGCCGATTTTGCCTTGGGCGAATTCTGGAACCCGCTGGACCAGACTCAGCCGCTGGCGCTGTTTTGAACCGGGCTTAGGGTTTCTTCAGGTGGGACCCATAACGGTCATAATGGAGTATTCTACCGTATAAATACACGCGTATTTTGAACAGTAAGAAGACATAGAAAAAGACGAAGCCGAGCCGCCGACCTTGACCTAAATCGCGATACCTGCTCCGCCGCCATCGCCGCTCGTGCTAATCGATCGCCGGCCATTTGATCGTGATTCTTCTAGATCTTCCGGCGACAGAAGCTTAGCCAAGCGTAGCGTCTCACGCGTCTAACCAGAGATCCTTTGTCTCTTGATTCGTTGATCGGGAAAACCTTTCCCTTCCGAATTGATCGAGACGATCGATCCTAGTGTGACCGTTGGTAGACCTTGCTAGCTTTGCTATGAAGATTGAATCTCCAAAGTACAGCAGCCACACATCGTTGTCGCCGCCGATTCCAAGAACCGAGCTGCTGCCCTTCTTGCCGCCGCCGGTTTAGGGGAGATTCTCTCCAAGAGAGATCTAGGGTTGTGGACTCTTCGTTGACTTCAAGAACACGTCATCGAACGAAGAGGGACACCTTAGTCTCCAAAAGTTGTTTGTATTTCTTATACATTCCAGTTTCACTTTTTTTGTAAAGGAACGTTGGTTCCTAGTTGTAAGGGTTGGGTGCAACCCGTATTGTGGGAGTGTTTTCTCCTACGTGTGGAAGGGTTCCTTCTGATAGTGCAAGGATTGGATTTCAATCCTGTTGGTGAAGTGACCGAGTCGTCCCTTGTTGGGAGATAGGTCGAAGGGGGAAAGTGGATGTACCCAAATCGGGGAACCACTATAAATTGCTTGTGTACTTTCTTTGTTGTGCTGTTTTGTTTTCGTGTGCAGGTACAATTTTAATTCCGCAAAAACGCTGTACGTCACCTATTCCCCCCCCCCCCCTAGGTGAAGGTAGTTGACACTAGGTGGACTTTCAAGTGGTATCAGAGGCAGGTTCCTCATCAAAAAGGTTCACACCTTGAGTAGAATCCTGCCGCTAGTGTCAAGAAGAAGGCAAACATCTACTATGGACGGGCTCAAGTACACAGGCAAGATCCTAGTGTGCACCAGGCTTAACTTTCCTATCTGGAAGGAAAGGATCAGGTTCTACATGGAAGCAGTTGATCCTCGACTCTTCATGATCGTGGAGGATGGACCTTATGTCCCCACTAAGGTCTCCACCATTGATCCTACCAAGAAAGTGCCAAAGAAAATTTCTGAAATGGACAAGGACGAGATGGTGCTGGTGGGACTTGACAAGAAGGCGCAGAACATTCTGGTCAGCGCGGTCGATGACTCAATGATGCAAAACTTCTGCAACTGCAGGACAGCAAAGGAGATCTGGCACTGCCTGATTATCCTAATGGAGGGCACTGATGAAGTGAGGGATGATCGGAGATCCCTTCTGAACCAGAAATATGAGGCCTTCAGACAAGGGCCTAAGGAAGAGATCGGAGTCACCTTCGAGAACTTACTCAAGATTGTCAATGCCCTCAAAGGATATGGAAGAGTGTTCACTGATGGTGAACTTAATGATAAATTCCTTAGGTTCCTTACTAAGGAATGGGACACAAAGATCTGCGCCATCCGAGAGTTTGGCAGACTTGCTGAAATAGACCCACAAATTCTGTTTGGGAAGCTGATGTCCTATGAGTTTCAACTGAACACCAGGAAAGCAGAAGAAGAAGCAGAGAAGGCTGCAGCCAAGGAAAAGACTGTGGCCCTGAAAGCCATTCACTCCAGAAAGGGCAAGGGTGCGGTTTCATACCGTGCCCGGAAAAAGGATGAGGAGGAGGACTCCGAGCCATGCTCCTCCAGTTCAGAGCTGTCTGAGGAGAATTTCTCACTCATCACCCGAGAATTCAAGAAGTTCCTTAAGATGAGAAATCAAAGAAAGAGAGACGGCTCCTCCTCCATGCATCAGAAGAAAAATTATTCTTCTGACAGGTATGCTTCTAAACCGAACAAACATCGCTCCTCTGACATTATTTGTTTTGGATGTAATAAGCCAGGACACGTCGTGGCCGACTGCCACCAAGGCAAGAGAGAAAAGGGGAAGGGAGAGGAGCACAAGTCTTCTAGAGATAAGAAGAAAGAGAGGAGCTACATCGCCAAAAAGCCAAAGACACTGAGTGAAT
The DNA here is from genome assembly GCA_039583875.1 of Platanthera guangdongensis. Taxonomy (NCBI): domain Eukaryota; kingdom Viridiplantae; phylum Streptophyta; class Magnoliopsida; order Asparagales; family Orchidaceae; genus Platanthera; species Platanthera guangdongensis. The sequence goes on from CM077159.1 coordinate 5,786,388, forward strand.
CTGATTCCTCAGACTCCAGTGATGATGAGGAAGCCTACTTCGGGCTGGTGGGTCGCTCCGACTCAGAAGGAGAATGCCCCCCATTTACTGGGAAGGTAAAAGCTCACACCCCTCTCACCGACTCTGACTCTGATCGTGAGTCTCAGGATGATGGCCCTGAGGATAGCCTTTCGGCCCGTGGAGCGGAGCTCCTCGAGAAGTATGAGCTTCTGCTCAACACTTTCGAGGAGTGCCGTAAGAGATTGAAGGCTGAGAAAAAGGAAGTGAAATTCCTTAAGGGTGAGAGTGTCTCCCTAAGGGAAGAGATCAACAGTTTGATCTCTCTCCGACAGGAGCACCTAGACCTGACTTCAAAGCATTCAGAGTCTCTTAAGCTCCTTGATCTTAAGCAGGAGGAAGTCGACAAGTTGGAAGAACAACTTGCGGCAGAAAGGAAGATCGTTAAGAGCTTCTCTATGCCAAAAACAATTCTTCCAGTAGTTGATACCTTCTCTGCTAAGGCCAAAGGAGCTGGCTTGGGGCATGTAGGGGTATCTGGTTCCTCATCCAGGAGAAACAGGAACCAGAGGAAGAATAAGGCCGCCAAGAAGGCCTCTGTTGCTGAAAAGGGAAAGGCTCCGCTCAGTCCTGTTGCATTCAGAAAGCCTAGCTTTCCTTGCAACCAACATGACTTTGAATCATCCTTGGGTCATCATTTCCGGCCCTCGGTTGCAAAGCCAAAGAGCTGATATGATGGTTGGACTTTTCCCCGGAACTTCGGTGAGAGTGCCTTCAAGGCACCTTATGAGGAAATCCACATGGGAAATTATGGTCAATTCTCTAGCGGCCATAATGGAAAGCAGGCACCAAGAGCCAAGCCTGTTATACTGAAGAAACAGAAGGTAAAGAAGTCATGTGACTGCAATCACTATGAGGCCTCCACCTCCAGATCCAAGGCCCCGGCTGTACCCACCGTTCACAGGGTAAAGCAGGAGTTTAGGAAGAGGTACAACAGATTTTACTATTGGTGTTGTGGCAAAGTTGGTCACTTTGCCGTGGATTGTTGGTTTAATCTGAGGTATAACCAGACTCCCTATGTTAGCAATACGAGACCGACCACTCCTAGGGTTAACCACCCGAGGGGGAGTATGCTAACTAAGAATCTAGGACCCAAGTTCGATTGGGTTCCTAAGGGAAATTAATTTTGTTTTGCAGGAATGTCCAAAGGCCACCAAAACGCCAATATGATACTTGGACAGTGGATGCTCCCGGCATATGACTGGGACAAGAAGCCTGCTGCGTGATTACACTCCAGTCGCGAATGGACCCAAAGTCATCTTTGGGGGGTCAGATCGAGGAGTCACCAGAGGTTACGGTATGATTTCCAACGGTATAATCTCTATCACCGACGTGGCTTATGTTGAAGGGTTAAACCATAACCTGATCAGTGTAAGTCAGTTATGTGACAAAGGTTATGACATTAAGTTCTGCAAGGATAAATGCCTGATAATATCATGTGTCTCTTCTGAGACGGTATTAACAGGCATTAGGAGCCGAAATATCTTCTGCTTAAATTTTCTTAGTTTAGATTCATTTACCCCCGTATGCCTAGTGGCAACAGGCAGTGCATCTCTTTGTGAACAATGGCACAAGAGATTGGCACATGTTAATTTCAAAACAATTACTATGCTGTTTTCTAAAAACTTAGTAAGGGATGCTCCCGTTATCAAGTGCATCAAAGATAGCCCCTGTCCTGCATGCCAGATGGGCAAACAGACTCGGGCTACCTTTAAGAGCATTGCAGATAAAGACTCTTCCCGATGTCTTTACCTTCTACATATGGACTTGTTTGGTTCAATGCAAGTTCATAGCTTGGGAGGCAAGTCCTATACGCTAGTGATAGTTGATGATCATTCTCGGTTTACATGGGTGTTCTTCTTAAAACGAAAGTCGGATACGTTTGACATCTTCACTAGTTTTGTCAAGCAGGTTCAGAACGAATTTAACTGCTCAGTGGTCAAAATCAGAAGTGACCATGGAACAGAATTCGAATCTTGTGCCATGACAGAGTTTTGTGAAGAACAAGGTATCTTTCATGAGTTTTCCTCCCCGCGCACTCCTCAGCAAAATGGAGTTGCGGAGAGGAGAAATAGAACTCTCATTGAAGCCTGCACGACAATGTTGAAAGACGCTTCTCTCCCAGAATACTTCTGGGCAGAGGCGGTCAATACAGCTTGTCATGTACAAAACCGAGCATTGATCAACAAGCATCATCGTAAGACGCCTTATGAGCTACTGAGAGGCAGGAAACCAACCATGTCCTACTTGAGGATCTTTGGTTGCAGATGCTATATACTGAATAATGGGAAGTACCCGCGTACTAAATTTGGTGAAAAATGCTTCGAAGGCATATTCATGGGCTATAGTTCCCATAGTCGGGCATATAGGGTCTTCAATAAGAAAACCCTAGTGGTAGAAGAATCAAATAATGTTGTATTTGATGAAGGAAGTTTGCTTAACAATAATTCTTCCAGCGGTATTCTTGAAGATGCAGGTGCACGACTTGAACAGCTGAGTCTCGATGAGACCGCTAAAGATGAAACTCCTAAGTACGTCAAAGTTTCCACCTCAACGTCAACTGGGACTGTTGAAGATCAAAATGGCACAAATCTCTTAGAAGAAGGAGAAGCCCAAGAAGTAGTCGAAGCTCCAGACGCCAGAATTCTAGAGCTCCGGCACGTGAGGGATCATCCTAGAGATCAGATCATCGGAGATCCTCGTGACGGTGTCAGAACTCGAAGAGGTACTATTAATGAGATTTTGCATCTTAGCTTCCTGTCACAGGTTGAGCCAAAGAAGTTCGACGAGGTAAACAAAGATGCGGCATGGATTTTGGCCATGCAAGATGAACTACATCAATTCGAACGATGTAATGTTTGGACGCTGGTTCCCAGACCACACAAGCAGAATGTGATTGGCACCAAGTGGATCTTCAGAAACAAACTGGATGAACATGGTGTCATCACAAAGAACAAGGCCAGGCTGGTGGCTCAAGGTTACAGACAGGAGGAGGGGATTGACTTCGACCAGACCTTTGCACCAGTGGCAAGGCTCGAGGCAATCAGATTGTTCCTGGCGTATGCTTCGCAAAAAGAATTCACAGTCTATCAAATGGATGTGAAATCAGCATTCTTGAATGGAGACCTGAAAGAGGAAGTATACGTCGCTAAACCCCCAGGTTTTGTCAATCCTACTTATCCCAATCATGTATATTTTCTTAATAAAGCTCTATATGGTTTAAAACAAGCTCCACGAGCTTGGTGTGTGACTTTATCTAGTTTTCTTCTTGAGAAAAAGTTCTCTAGAGGTAAAATAGATAAGACATTGTTTCTCAGGGAAGTCAAAGGCAAGATTTTGCTGGTGCAAATCTATGTCGATGACATTATATTCGGCTCAACGGACAACAATCTTTGCAAAACATTTTCTAAACTTATGCAAGGAAAGTTTGAAATGAGCAGTATGAGAGAGCTAAAGTATTTCTTGGGACTTCAAGTGAAACAGTCTGAGGATGGAATCTTCATCTCTCAGACAAAGTTCCCAAATGAACTCCTCAAGAAATTCGGTATGGAGAATGCAACCTCTATGAGGACTCCAATAGGATCCACTATGTCTCTGGATAAGGATGAGAAAGGTAAACCTTTTGATGAAACCAAATACAGAAGTATCATTGGATCCCTGCTCTACCTTACTGCCAGTAGACCGGATATCATGTTCTCCACATGTGTCTGTGTCAGATATCAGGTGAACACGAAGGAATCTCACTATGTCGCAGCAAAGCGAATTCTAAGATACCTTAAAGGTACTCCCAATCTTGGCTTGTGGTACCCGAGAAACAATGATGTCGAGCTAATAGGTTTTTCAGATGCTGATTTTGCAGGGAGTAGGGATGACAGGAAAAGCACTTCCGGGACGTGTCAATTTCTCGGAAGAAGGCTTATCTCATGGAACATCAAGAAGCAGAATTATGTAGCTACCTCCACAACAGAGTCTGAGTACATCTTGGCAGGCAGCTATTGCGCACAACTCCTATGGATCAGAAACCAGTTAGCCGACTACGACCTTCAGTTCAAGGAAGTACCAATGTACTGCGACTCTTCCAGTGCAATTGCAATTGCCAACAATCCGGTATCGCGCAGCAGAACGAAGCATATTGAAGTGCGCTACCACTTCATTCGGGAGCACGTGGAGAACAAGGACATCTCTCTCTGTTATGTCCCCACGGACAAGCAGATTGTAGATATTTTCACAAAGCCCTTAGACGAAGCCAAGTTCAGTCTTTTCAAAACTGAATTGGGGATGCTAAACTATGAGGAATGAAGACTACAGAAGCTCCAGGCTCGTGCATCTAGGGGGAGGCTCTGCCAGGAACTCAAGTGTGAGCACAGGTGCAAGAACTGAGGGGGAGCAAGGGGTCAAATGCAACAGACCCAGATTTGCAGAAGCCGAAAAGGGGGAGATTACCCTCTCGGCTAAGGCTAAGGTGGCTCCAAGTTGGCTAAGGTGGCTCCAAGTTTGCTCTCAAGAAATTGGTATTGGTAATGAATATCTCTCTCAACTCAATTTCAAGTTTATGATTTTCATTCCCATACGCTCTATTCACCTTAGCTTGTAGGGTTTAGGCTTCTTTAAATAGGGGGAGATTGTTGGGTATTGTATCCACAACGTACCTGATTTGAAGAAGCTCCTGAACAAGCTAAGGTAAATAGACAATGTATTTGATAAAATCTTTCAAGTTGTGCTTGCAGTTATTCCACGCTAAGTGCACACCAATGTCAGGGTGCAGTAGGTCAATATACACGGGTCTGCACGACGTAATCCCTCATTGAGCAGATCAGTGTGTTGGCCTACGTGTACTCTCTCTATTGGAGTGTACTTACTTTCAAGTACAGGACTGTGATTATGCAAGAACAGACAAGGAGCAAGGATGGGTCAAAGAGCAGCTCATGAGCGGATAGACGAAAAATCGTCTAAGTGTTAATCGACGAGAATCACCAAGTGATTCTCGCCGATTCGGTGAATCGTCGAGAATCACTGGCTGATTCTCGCCGTCTCTATCCGGCTAAAATAGTGCG